>JAFIDM010114166.1:28774-50293 GCA_023159025.1 Thereuonema tuberculata
TTATGTTTTGAGTTTATATTTTCTATATTGTTGAAAGTGATTTTTATTTTTTAATTTAAAAACTACTCAAAACGTTTGAGATGTTTAAATACTACATGAATTTATTGCTGTTAAATAGACTACGAAAAAAGAAGGGAAATTAACAAATCCTGTAATAAAAAGTTATTTCAAAATTTGGGTGAATTTCTTTACAGAGTGTATGTGTACATAAGATAAATATGTATCTTGTTCTAATGAAGAAAGGAACTTTCCTATCCCTGAAGTATTCACTATTCGTTCTATTTCTATTCCTATTCTATTCGCTTAATTTGTTATTCTGTACTGTAAATTGTTTAAAATTGTTTCATTGATCTTTAGTTTAGGCCTTTACATAATTTATATAATGAATTCAGGCAAAGATCTACAGTAGTTAGTTGAAAGTTATTGAGATATTTTCATCGTAAATCAAAATTAAAAACTTTTTTTTCGTATCACTTTTAAATAAGTTAAACTCTATTCATTAGAATAAAAGAATTAAAAAATTGAAAAATCCCCTTCATCATTTGTATAATATATTGTCCGGCCACTTTACTAGATACACCCTTTCTGTGCGCATGAATGTCTGAACCCGTCGTGTCTGACAACAACTCTTCAAGCCGGGGGGAGGGGGGCAGTTTCATGGTGTGGGGGATGTTTTCCTGGACAGTAAGTCCATTGATACCTCTGGAGGCACAAGTCAGGATGCTAGAGTGTACCTAAACATCGTAGCTGACCAAGTGCAACCGTACATGTTAACAGTTTATCCTGATGAAGATCGCTACTTCCAGCAGATTAATCCGCCTGTGCAAAAAGGCCACATCACTATGGGTTGGTTTTCGGAACATGATGATGACTTTTCCTTGCTGCAGTGGCCTACTCAGTCCCCGGATCTCAGCCCGATTAAAAATTTGTGGGATGAGCTTGAAACGGTTGTTCGCTCTAGGCCTACATCTCCATCAAATCTTCAGGAACTGCGTGACACACTTATGTCTGCATGGTACACAATACCCCAACAAAGTTTTCAGCATCTTGTGGAATCCATACCTCGACGAATTCAGGCTATCCTAAAGACAGAGGACTATCGTGATATAGTGAGGTGAACTTCTGAAATCATATAGTGTCCTGGGATATATCATGTCCTTGCCAATACATTTCTTGGACTCGAACATAGACTTCTTCCCCGAAAATCTCGGGGCAGTCAAAAATGTGAACGGAGAAAGCTTTCACCAGGACATTTCTACAATGGAAAAGAAGTATCTCGGCAAATGGGATACTACTATGGTGACTGATTATTGTTGGACCATCAAGAGATATGTGCCTCAGGCGAAATATTCCAGAAAAATAAAGAACTCATGCTTTCTAATTAAGACAGAATTTTTATATATTAGGTTCTTTTATACAGTGTAAATATTAAATTTCCTAAAATTATAAACACCTTTCTCTTGAAAACCTTGCCTAAAGAAAAAAAAATCTAAAATCGTATTTGAATTGAGGGTTAAAAGTAGTTTCAGATTCAACTACTTTAGTTCTTTAGACAAAACAAAAATATTATTTTTGTCAGTAGTTTCTCACATATTAATAAGGATAGAGGAATTAAGATAAATGATTATTCAGTTTGCTTACATAAACAACTGTTAAAGGATTAGGCAGAATTTTCATGAATTTGAATATCTTGTATGATTTAAACTATTTGGATGCTTTTAAACGATTTAAACAATTTAGATGTCTTACAAAGATATTGTTACATAAATTATAAAATATATCTTTGTAACATACATCTTTGTTTATTGTTACAATGCATGTAATAATATCTAACCGATTATTTACTTCGTTTCAAATTTTAACGAATTTGTAGTAGGGTAAAAAAACTGAAGAATGTCAGCCATAGGTCTGACCGAAATATTGTACGGTAGTTATTAACTAAAAGAAGAAATGATTTTAAAGAAGTTATTTATGATATTTGATAAGCAAGAAGTGAATTAATATATTATTGAACCAGAAGTTTTCCATAAGGATGTTCCTATTTGATTTAGTAAATTATCCGTATTCACCAGTTACCTAAGGCGCAATTCCACTGCATAAATTAGAATTCTAAAAAATTAATGTGAAATGATCGAAAAATCTTCTAAATAATTTTCTAAAGGACTTCATCTTCCATAAAAGAAAACAGTTTGCTACAACTTCATCAAATACTTTCTATATTTCTGTTTGTTTGTTTTTTATCAAAAACCTTCATCGGGATAGTGTATATAAAATAAGAGGAGAAACCAACGTTCTCCTTCTTAAGAACCAACAAAATTTGAAATAAAATTTTTAAAAAGCTAAATTAAGAGTCAATGATAGTTAAAATTATTTGTCCGTTTGTTTAGTTTATTGTTTTATTTTGATATTTGTATTGTTTACGAAAATTGTTTATGCAAAAATGTTTATTTTGTTCATTTCACGTTCATGATTGTTTTTGCAAAAATGTTTAATTCCTGTTTATTTCACGTTCATGATTGTTTATTTCAAATTTTGTTTGTTTTAAGGAGAACGTTGGTTTCTCCTACTTCCCGATGAAGGTTTTTGATAAAAAAACAGAAATATAGAAAGCATTTAATGAAGATGTGTGTTGTTTGCGTTTCTTTTATGGAAGCTGTTGCTGGTCTCATTGTGAATTAACAAAATGTGCATAAAATTCGGTTACATTCTCGGATGAATGCATATCATCCTTTATCGCCTTTCAAAGGAGAATGGGCAAACCCTATGGGAATTTGCCCCATCCTGTATAGTGATAAGATATATATCTATAGAAAGATCTCCTTACATAGAACATATGTTATTATTACGACTCGTCGCAAATATTAGTCCGTTCGGCGTTATATACGTCTAGATTTGAGTCATTGATTTTGTTAAGTGTGTGTGTGGCAGAGAAGCCAACCACCTATAGCCTGTAGCTGGTTGGCTTCTCTGCCACACACACTTAGCAAAAATCAGTTAACAAAAATCTAGACTTGTATAACTTCGAATGGACTAATAGACAAGTCGTAATGATAAAAAAATGTTCTATTGATGAAGATCTTTCATTACGTATATATCTTACCACTATACAGGGGTGGGGCAGATCTGCCCATTCTTCTTTGTTCTTCAGCAGCTTATTTGCGACATCAATGTTATGTCGCATAGTGTGAAATCGTGGCTTTTCGTAGCATGATTCTGGGGGATGCCGGAACTATTCTAATTCCATGCATTGTATCTGTCAACTCATCCATTTGGCAGTTGCAATAGATGCTTTCTGTTGCATATACCTTCTTCATTAATTTTTTTTTATCCTCTGTAGAAATAACTATTGATTATTGCTAATATTTCCACGTTATGTTATTAATTTGTGGCTTATTAGGAAAGGGTAGTAATGAAAATTATAACTTCATTTCTACATTAAAGGAATTTTTTACGTGAGGTTAAAGCATAGTTTTAAATGAAATATAAAAAACACACATATACAAATTAAAAATAAAAATTAAAAGAAAATGAAGGCTTTCAGATCTACCGGAGATTCATCATCAGCATGCTGATGATGAATCTCCGGTAGATTTGAAAGCCTTCATTTCTAGGATGACAAAAATTTGGAGAACAACAATCTTTTTACGATTATAAGTATTTTGATACTAAAATTATTTTTTTTAAATACTATAAGTTACTGCTAAAATGAATAAAATTTAATGCATCGATCCCTATTAATTATTAGCAATTATTTTGCATCGTTTGCATGTTATGCATGGATTGTAACTTGTAGCGCTCAGTTAAGAATATTCCTATTTCTTTCGGAGTCTTCTAAAAGACATAAAATGGTCTCAATTAAATAAAAACTAACTTTTCAAGTTTTCTTTGCTGTCAAGATTGTTAAAAGTAGTTAATTTTATTCAGTTGTCATTTGGTTTGGTTTTCTAAGCTATGTAAATATAAGGTTTTTGATCATCACTTGAATTACTCCCGAGATTTTGTGTCATTACAGGAATTTAGAAGGATGGAGATTCTAAATAAGAGAGAGATTAATAATTACAATAATTGATGCTCTAATATTCAAACATAATATGTAATTAATTACTAATAATGATATAAGACATCCTCTTCCTATCAACGCTGTATTTTGCATTTTGTTACTGTTAACTGCTTCATCAGGCATAATATACATGGAAAAAAACTCGTCGTAAAATATAATAAAGAATTTGGTAATAATATCAGAAAACTCTTGGGAATATTTACAACTTATATACTGTAACAACATTGTTTATAATAATTGTAAAACTTTTTAAAACTTTCATATTAATACAATAGATTTTTTTTACAAATATTATCATTATTGAAATTATTAAAATTTTTCCAAATTTAAAGTCAATTGTAAAAATTCGGAAAAATTTCAATAATTTCAATAATGAAAATAGTTTGTAAGCAAAATCTATTGTAATAATATGGAAGTTTTAAAGTTTTACAATTATTATAAACAATGTTGTTAACAGTATATAAGTTTTGTATATATTCCCAAGAGTTTTCTGATATTATTACCAAAGTCTTTATTATATTTTACGAAGAGTTTTTTTTTCCATGTATATAATGCCTGATGAAGCAGTTAAAAGTAATAAACTGCGAAATATAGCGTTGATAGGAAGAGGATGTCTTATATCATTATTAGTAATTAATTACAATAATTGCAATGCGTTCAAGAATAAAGCATTGATAATAAATTGTCGTTGATGGAAGTATGGGGAAAAATTTGGAAATTGTTTTAGCAGATAACTCCATTCATTAATAGTACAGCCATACATAATAAATGAAACATTAGTCAACTTAAGAATATATTTCATTAAATTAGTCCCTTACCTGCACTTCTTCTTTTGGAACAAAAACTTTTAAATTTTTGTCTCTTGCTGCTATGAGATCACAGTCATTCTTTATTTCTCTTCCGTCATACATTTTTAGAATTACAACTTTCTTAGAGATCGGTATTTTATAAGCTTGGCGAACTGGAAGAAGAAAAATTAACATCATATTATTGTCATCAATCAACAACCTCCATTTCCTTTAAAAATCAACTATTATCAACTATTATGCACCCCGTCAACGATAAGGGGATAACAATGTGACGGCTTTTAGACAAGGTAGAGTATTTGTCCGTCATTTGTAATTTCTTCATTCATGTCAAGAAATGTCTCTAACGATTCTTCAGTTCGTCGCGGAGGGTGAGCTTCTGCATATAATGCTCGTCTGGCCTGCGCTCGAAGTAGGCTAAAAACCGGAACATTGAAATTTCAATTTTAATCTAGTAGGTTAAAATTAATGAGTTATGGAGTCACACACAATCTCATGGAGTCGCACACTCAGACGGAGTGATCAGAGATATTTAACAATAATTTTAACAATAATTTGTAGTCTCCTTGACCTATTTCGAATCAGAAGATTGAAAGGTTCGATTTCTATCGCGGACATTTCATTGTAGAAATTATTTATATTTTCTTAGGAAATTAACGTTATTAACGCACAGAGGAAGTGCGTTACAAATTGCGTTGCTCACAGACAGATCTGGACAAATACTATATAAGTTACAAATTACTATATACTTACTATCTTTTTCGAGTTCACGAAAATTTCCAGGCCACATTATATTGATTTCTTTTTCATTAGCATCAAAGACTGTGTACCGGGTTCTTGAACTAAAATTTTTTTAAGACATGAAAACAAAAAAAAAATCAAATTGATAGTAAAACAACTTTCTTTTTTCTTTTAATGAAATGTATGCTTTAATTTTGAGAATGAATCGTTATTGAAGATATTTGTATTTTGAAAAATTATCAAACATATATTTAACGTCTTACAGAAGTTTTTATTAATATCAGTGAAAAAGTTTTGTTGTTCGAAAATTTTAAGGAGAGACGTGAAGTACCGGGTGATCAAGAAATAACAGGAGGTGTTCGGAGCCCTGTAGCGTATTATGTACTGGACGAAATAGAACAAAATTTGGCCACCATACACATTAAAGTACGCGGTTTCGATTTGTCAAGAAAAAAATATATTATCAAACAACGCCGATAGGGGAAATTCTGGCGCTGCAAGCGCATAATGTGTGAAACAAGAATACATAACTGCCAATGGAAGCAGTAAATAACAACACACCAAATACCAATGAAAAACGTTTCTCAAAGCAATCTACAAATTTGGCTCAAGGTGATCACCAGCCTGATGTTCCACTAATTGCATGCGGTACACGAGGTTTTCGACGGTAGCTCGCAGCATATCGGCATTTATTCGTCTGACATGTAACGTTATTTGATCTTTAAGGTAGGAATGTCAGGAATATGTCCTTGATACACAATGCTTTTCAGGTAGTCCCAAAACCAGAAATCGCAAGGATTCAGATCAGGGGATCTCGGAGGCCAATTCATGGGAAATGCGCGACTAATTACTCTAGCGTATGTGAAATGTTGACGCAGGACATCCTTCACCCGATGTCCGATGTGCGGTGGCGCACCATCTTGCATGAAAATGGTAGAATCGATACAAATTCTTTGCTGCAGTTGAGGTATCACAAAGTTCTCGAGCAAAGCGGCATATCTGTCGGAATTGATAGAACAAGTCACTAGTCCATTTCGACCAACTTCTTCATAAAAGTACGGGCCGATGATAAAAGAAGCAGTGAACCCACACCAAACTGTGACATTCGGCGAATGTAAGGGGATCTCTTGAGCAACATGTGGATTTGTATCAGCCCAAATACAGCAGTTGTGTGTGTTGATATCACCGTGCACATGGAAGTGAGCTTCATCGTACCATGATATCCGCCACGGCCACTTCCAATCGAGCCAAAAATCTCAAAGCAAACTCTAATCGGGCATTTCTGTTCCCTGGGAGCAATTCTTGAATGGGTGTTATCTTATACGGATAAAATTTCAGGATCTTATGCAATATCTTCTGCACCGTCGACAACGGGATATCTGTTGTTACGGATTAACTTTGTTAATTAATAAATAAAGACACAAACTACTCATGAATATGTAAGGATAAAGCACTCTGCTACCAGCTCGTTTTTGAGAAAAACGAACAAAAACAAACAAAAATAAACTAAGAGATGATAAATAAAAGAAACACTAACAACAAGATTTAATGGGAGAATAAAAATATTGATTTAATGGATCCAAGATGTATAGAGAAACACCGATAAAAAAAATTTAATTAATATGAAAACACACAGTTAAAACTAAAAGTTCCACACAGCTACATTATCGCCAAAATTCAGTTCAAGCCAAAAGTTCCCATTTTCCTGCTTCCTTTCTCTCTATATTGTCCAGGTGAAGGAAGAAGCTTAAATGAGAAAATTAAAAAAATGAACGTTCGTCGCTGGCCTTTAATAAAAAGAAACATTACTTACAGTTAGTAGTTTCTCAGTGTGTCGAAGTTTTGGGATCCCATTTTTTCGTAGCACAAAATATTAAATCACAACACTCAAAAATTTATGAACCTTTCGTTATAAACACCACACTTATGTTAATCAGCACAAAATGTTATGTTTCGTAGAATCTTCGAAAACCAAGAAGCGATTTCACTTTCCGTGATAATAGTTTCGATGTCCGCCGAACTTTCATTGTAGACAACACTCCGAAGGGTTCGTTTATGAAACGGGGCTGTGGCTCTGGATAGCTTCGCCGAATCGACGGGGTTCTATGCCCAACATACCACATAGACAAAAAATTATAAGAGACACACAGTTTCACTGCTCGCCAGTTCAAGAAGTAGATTAAGTGTTCTCTTCACTATTAAATCCATCGCTTTGGTATCGTCTACGAATCACAATATAAGAGCAGTGTTTGTTTCAGCACTACTTCTTACTCTGTTTTAATTACTAAATTCTTATGATCGGCTTTCAAATCAAAGAAAGATAAACAAAGGAGACTCCATAATCAACATCTTTATAAGTCAACGGCTCCGATATATCTGTCTAAAGAAATCAAAATGAAAAATCTCGAATAATAAAACACAAATATATTAACCAATAGGGAAGAGGTCAACATCAGGTCAACAAGTGACGTAGGGACAGTTAATTGACAGATTAATGACCAAGGGGAAGACAAACTAAAAGACAGTTTTGGGGTAAACAGAGTAATAAAATAGAAGCAAGGAGGAAATAATAAATTAATTAAAGAAAACGGAAAACAAGATGACAGGAAAGATGAAACAAAGATAAACATGTTCGAAGAAATAGCAAAATATATAATATAAGATTTCGAAAACTAAATTTTTGTAAGACTAATTTCTCAAAACCCAAAGTCGAAAGAAAAACAAATAAAAATATGAAATGAAAAAGAAAAAGACCGTAACACTGTTTGTCGTGATATTAAATGTGCACTGCTGTTACCCTGCTTATTAGCTATCGCCTGATCCTGAACGGCAGTTGCAACTTCTTCAACTTGTTCCTGCTTCATACGTTTACTTCCTCGGCCTGGTTGCACACCAAGAGTTCTTGTTCTTTCAAATTTTTCAACCATTCTTCGTAAGTTAGTTATGGTCGTCGATCCTCTACATGACTGTCTTAACCGCCAGTATTCACGAAGAGCAGCATTGGCATTTTCATCCTGCTGATAAAACAGCTTGACTAATAAGGCACGATCACGTAATGACAACGCCATCGAGGGGCGACTTCTTGCAGAATGACTAGAATTCCCGCAACCCTGCTTTTATTCTCGATATCGTGTCACAAAGTACCCGTTTATGCAAATTTCATGGTGCATTTTTCGACCGCAGTGCCAGAATCTCCCATATCGGCGTTGTTTGGTACTAATTTTTTTTTTCTTGCCAAATCGAAACCGCATACATTAATGTGTATGGTGGTCAAATTTTGTTCTATTTCGTCCAGCACATAACACGCTACAGGGCTCCGAACACCTCCTGTTATTTCTTGATCACCCGGTATATTAATATAATTCCGATTCATCACATCATAATTTATAATTAGAAGTGATAATCACAGATATACACAGACGTTGCAATTTCTCTAACAATTAAATTTTAAAATTTAATTAAATTCCTCAAACTATACCTGACCATCCTATCTTCTTTAGAAGCCGATTGGTTTCGAAAAATCGAATGACTGGGAACTGGGATTAAAGAACCCAAATATTTCAAGGTGTGGCAAGCATAACCTGTGGAAACATTAATATATTGTGTACTGGAGTTACATCTTCTATTCACCTTTTTTTTTGTTTATCAAATTACAATTATATGTATTTTATATTTAAAATAACTTTTAGGAATTATTAAATCATTTTATCTTATTTAATAATTACTTGCATCTACTGTAACTACATTGTAGTATTACAGTCAGTTTAACATTAATTCGTTCGGTGAAACAATAAATCAAATAGAAATATTTTATTTGGAAGAACGATGATAAAATTTTGATACGAAATTAAATGTTAGAAAATATCTGAGAACAAACATAAATAAACACTAAAAGAATTAATAAAATATAGTATTTAATAAAATTATTAAACAATTTGTATTTTTTGTCCGTAATAGTTGAATCTTTTTAATTGAATAATAATAATAAAACTGTCGGTGTATTCTAAGGGCAAGATTATTAGGGATAGATTATGGAAATTAAAAATTAATAAAATACTTTATAAAACCCTGTTTAACAATAAATTATCAATTAAAATTACATAATATCACAATCTAATTTTGTCATACAATGCATGGAAAGATTAATTACAAGAATCATCATCAAGAGCCTGATCGAAACATGTTCTCCTAAACACATCTAGTTTGATCTAGAGATCTGTGTAAATGTATGTGTATTTGTTGATAGGTGTCTATACCCTCTATAATAATATTATCTTAACCCAGGAATGAGTCGAATTTGGAATTTTTCTTGAATAATTTAAGGAAGATACACATTGAGATCCTCATTATAATATATTTTTCAATTGAAAGTATCTATTCAAATTTATGATTTATTCAAAACGGCTTGAAAGTGTTAATGAAGTGTAAGAAACTTTTTGATAAAGATTACATTTCTACTTATAATTAGAACGTTAAGCTAGTGCAATTTGTAACTGTGGATAATTTTATTTTAAAATTATAATAATTAATTGTTAAAGCTTCAAACATAATTTAAACGTAATTGCAAAAGTAAAATACATAATTAATATTTTGTGCTATGTCAGACGACGATAGTATTAAAGAGTGAGAAAGCGCCTCGTTTTGAGAGAATAGAGCAAGAATGAGAAGTGCCACGGGTGAAAAGAAGAAGGCTCAACGGAAGACACTGAAGAGGTGTGTCGGCGAGTGGCTGCCAGAATCACGCTTCAGACAGACGATATGATTAAGCTGAAGAAAAGAAGTTGAAGCAAGAAATAAGCCGAACTGTGAAAGCCGTAGTTTCCCCATAAAGACGAATAAGAAAGCGATTACAGAAAGTATCGTTAGAAGAGTCCGAGGTGCAACTATTATGCGAAGGGACGTTTGGATTAGCGGTGAATCAAAGTGAACTTCATTGGCGAAAGAAAACGTCAACGATAAATTCCGCAAAGAACTGTGAGTAAATTTATTATTGATATATAACGTTTAATGGAATTAGGAAGGCAACTGTAAACACGACTTTTCATATCAAAGTGAACTTAGCCAAGATGGTGGAATCCCGTGACGAGAGTATTCGTAATCTTCAAATATTTAATTTCGAAAGTAAAGAAATTAAATAGTGCACTTACAGTAATTAATTTCTAAAGTTAAGAAATTAAAATATTATTTTGTGAATATGTATTTAGTTCTAAACTGTATTATCCTTTACAGTAACATTAGAGGGGAAAAAAAATCTTTTTATCCTTTATTTAGAAACTGATGCACAAAAGTCTTGAATGTTTTCTTTTAAGATTTAAAATGATCAGAACTTTGTTTAATAACCTTATTTATATTAATATTTTGCTCGACTAGTTGAATGAATAAATAATACTATTAATAAGGCTATGAATACTTACCTGTTGCATCACTGACCATTTGACAAGATGCTTCCCAATTCATGCCTTAAGCTTAAGAAGATAAGTTAATACATAACTGCTTATATGCACATATATTAATTCCTACAGAATAGAAAATATAATTAAATTGAAATACAGGTTTTGCTAGCAGAACGTTCAGGATAGATTTAATAAAGATTTCACATTAATTTAAGTTATGTTTATATATTTAATAAATAAATTATTAAAAAAAATGCATGTGCATGCGAACGTCCGCCAACAATTGGATTTGGCAATAATTCGCACACCCGATGTCTTGCAACAGGAATATTGTTGAATGGTCAACGCTGTCCACAATAAGGAAATTTATACGCTCATT
This sequence comes from Thereuonema tuberculata, assembly GCA_023159025.1. Classification (NCBI taxonomy): domain Eukaryota; kingdom Metazoa; phylum Arthropoda; class Chilopoda; order Scutigeromorpha; family Scutigeridae; genus Thereuonema; species Thereuonema tuberculata. The sequence goes on from JAFIDM010114166.1 coordinate 40,154, forward strand.
GCTAGGCAATAGGAACATTGTTGCTTTGTCAACAAAGTCCGGAATAATGTAATTTCGCACTCTTGTTGGCACACAAAAAATTTCAATATTGTATTGAATGTATTTTTAGCGGCCCCTAGGTTACAGCTTGCCTGAAAAACATAGAGGACCGCTATTGGTTTTATGTTGCTGAATGTCATGCTGCCGAACACGTAGCAATATTCGTCAGTATTGCTGGGCAATATTGCTCATTTTTATTGATATCAACGGTTTCCAGCAATAAAAATGAACTATATTGACCAATATTGCCCATTTCAAGAATATTGGTATTGCCGGAAAAAAAGGAGCAATTTCAGTTGGCGAGAAGTATTGCTGGTGCGTGAGCGAATCACATGAACGGATGAAAACACGTGACAATGGTGACGTAGAAGAAAGGCGGCGCTTTCACGATAGGAAAGTCACTTCGAGCAGTTTTTTTGAGATGGAAGGCATAAAATCATCAAAATGGTTCGGCCCAAAAAAGATAATTCAAACAACAATATTTTGTCAATTGATAATGAAAGACTCTTAATTGATTTCTACAGAGGGAAGGCGTTTAATACTACAGCGATTCTGTACGTTCGTAAAATTAGGCCTAAATGCACGTAAGAACACTCGATCGCTCCCATTTTATTCGCAAATAAATTGTATAAAACCGATGTCGTACAATCGCTGGGAATATTGTCCCAGTGAGTTTGTAATGCGCCGTTAAAGCATCAATAATCAGGCCAATACTCGATTACACAACTGTGTGTTCGCGCGTGATATAAGCTGTCAATACCAATTTTAATCAATATTGCCCAGTAATATTGACGAATATTGCTACGTGTTCGGCCAGCATCATAGTTTTTGCTGGATGTCACACACTGTAGTGGCCAAACGGTTAGAGATATTAGAATGAAACCTTCCCCATTGTGTTCAGCATCAAAAAGTAAGTGATCACGTTCAAAAAATCAGACCTGTAGGACCATTCTCTGACCGACAGCTGGGGGGTCAAAATTGGTTGCTTCCGATAAAATCTGAAATAAAAAACAGTAGCCTATTCTGTCTGTCGTAAGACTTTTCGTTTTTCCAATTTTGTGACCAAACTATAGGGACCGTGCACGTGACTGGTGCTGTCAGTGGCGGCAAAAATTGGAAATATTGTAAGGAGAGCTTCTAACAATAACTTGCTTACGAAGGGTTGCATGCCTATTCTTTCAAAAAATTTCAATAATGGGCAAAGGCAACATTAATGGCTGCATTGTTGGATGTAATAATACTTATAAAAATACAGAAAAAGTTCACTTTTATTCTTTTCCTGCAAGACTATTTGAACTTTTTATTTTTATTATCTGTAAATAAGCTAACTTTTGTGTAATTATATCTTTATTGAAACAAAATTTTATGTAATTACCAGTATATCTCTTTCAAATTGTTTTATAAGCCAAATGGTTTCACCTGGGAACCAACTAAAAATTATGCAGTAAGCACTTTATTGGAAATGAAAAGTCAATGCATCCACTCAGTCAAAGTTATTTACCAACTATTTTTCCCAATGTATATAAACGAAAACAAGTGCTATTCTTGAGAATCGATTCGGCTATAAATTATTTTGAAAAAGATTTGTAGAAGTCGCAGGGTAATAACAAGCTATATTTTCGCAAAGGAAATATGGCTGCCGCGTCCCAAAAGTTGGGATTGCAATAGCCGCCAATGGTGCTGTAGTCTAAATCGGCTATCTGTGCACGGTGTCTATATGAGATAGGTTGGTCATGCCAAATGGATAAAATATAGATTTTTTAAAACAAACAAAATGCTACAAAAATCTTTCGAAAATTTTTTTGGTTTCCAAGATGGCGCAAAGGGTCAAAGTTTGACTTTTTCCCAATTTAAACGAAAAGTATAAAAGTTGAAAGAGAACATTATATTGAGACAATATTGGTATTTGAAAGTTCTATCGAACGATATACCAGTCATTTATGACCGGAAGTTGGGAGGGTCAAAAGTGGTCGCTTCCGATAAATTTTTGTTTATGAAATTGTGTTTATAAAATTGTGCATATTATGGGGCCGCTTTGCTTTAACACTGTCTAAAAGCATTAATTACCTTGTTTAGAATTTAGACTTTATTTATTCTTAGTTTTACATTTTTGGTTTTACTTGATTTTAATTCGCCATTGAATAAATAAAATGGCATTAGTTACAATTAGTTTTAGTTTTTTTTTTTTTATTTTACACATGTGAGGTTTCTCGGAGCAAAGAGGTGTAAGGCCTACAGTCCCAGCAAAGCTAACAAGTCAGTTGACTGTACAGAAACAGTTACGGAATGTATGCATTCACGAAGCGAAAGAGTCCGCCTATTAAAGTTGTAATATTGTCAAAAATCAACAGCAATGAAGTGAAATGATGGCTTGTATATGTTTAATAATACATTGGACATATTTGTTCAGAACCTGTCATTAGTTAATTAAGGAATCATGTGACAATTTATCAGTTTTACAACATGGCGATGCCGAACACCATTGTTTTTCAACCTCATCAACAAGAAAAGCCATTAAGGAGCTCATCGAAGATTATAGTTCTCAATGTGTCTTGAAAGTTGAGGGTAAAGCACCAAGAGCAATTCGACAAAGAAATAACAGCTATGGTTGTGGAATTGACAGGCAAACACAGACATTGACCAAACATTGTTTAATAAGTTATCATTATACATTAGCCAATTAATTAGTGTCAGATAGCTCTTATAGTTAACTAACTTTAAATACAATCTTACGCTTATGTGATTATTATTTTTGTCACAACAGATTTTTTAAAATTTACATATTTTATTTAATATTTCCTACTAAAATTATTTTAATTTTGTTTAAAAAGTAAAGAATTTAACGTATCTAATAATACGTAAAACCAATATAAATTTTATAATAATATGATAACCAAGGAAGGCACAAAAGAAATCAAAAGATTTCGCAAGCCGAACGATAACCGGTGAGAGTACGGAACTGACATTTCGTCCTTTAGGACTCAGAAGGTGCGAAATATTTTATTTTTTTTTGTACCTCCTTAGGTATCATTTTACATATTATTAGGCTTGTTAAATTCTTCATTTTTAAATTAGTTAGTTTAAATTAGTTTCTTTTATGCTTTTTTTTCAAATTCAACCGCAAGGCCAGGGATTTGACACTTTTTGTATTATTGTGTATTTTTGATTGTTTTTTTTTCTTTTGTGGGGGGGGGGGCGCTTTCGAGAGCGAGAATGTGATCCTTGACGTTTCTCACCTTCTGAGCCTATTGTCGTGAAGTTTGTTTGGCTGATGAGTCCTAAAGAGTATACAACGGCCGTACATATGTCAAGTCGGAGATTGCTAGGGTGCGACATCTTTTTGGTTGCTTTTGTGTCTTTCTTAGTTATTTTACATTTTAATTTTTTTTACATGATTGTTAAATGATTGAATTGAACAAATGATTATAATTAACAATTTGTATTATTAGTATTAAAATAACGTAATATACTAAGATATTTATATAATTTCAAAGAACATTGCATTCATTAAGAATAGTTAATAGTGGAACCTCCAAATGTTGGTTTTTCTAAACACTTCTGAGTGGAACCCTTAGCCCTAATAATTCCAACATCGAGAAAACTGCTATTTATTTCACCCTCAAATTTAAAATTGATATTGTTGTGTATCCCGTCAATAATTTCTATGATGCTTAAGGAAATGGAACCATCCGTATATATAAAAAGTCATTTATAAAAGAAAAAAAAGATGGTGAAATCATCAGGACAATGGCGAATAGATTAGGCAGATGTTTACCTCCTACAAACTTTGTATCTGTTTTGCAGTTTGCAGCCGAAAAACAATATAGACGATTCCAAGAAATCACTTCTACACATATTAAGAAACTTACACGTTCTAGCATACTTCGTTGGCCTGGCAGCCCATGTACCAGCAACGTGTTGTTAATTTAGTTGGACAATATCTTGATCCAATTACTATCCAACTATTAAGTAGAGGTCTTAAATTTGGTCTCCAAGCTCCAATAAAGATTAACGATATTATTGCCAATATAGAGGTAGGATTGGAACAAGTACTTCAGACTACACTCGATAAATTGAGACCCACCAGTTCTGCAATATTGAATTCTGCGATGGGTGCAGAAACCCCCATCCAAATTTAAATCCACTAGAAGTGATTCTAGATATCACTAGAAGTGATAAAGAATTAAAAAAAGAATTCTCAGAGGATGTACGCTCCAGCAGATAAAGGTAGAAAAACAGTAATTGTAACCAATGATCAGTATATTATGATGGGATTAGATTTTTTACAACATACTGAAGGTATAACTAAGGGCAGATTCCAAACAGAAGTGTTTAGAAAATCAACATTTGGAGGTTCCATTCTTAATTTTGATTCCTCATGCCTAACCTCTTGTAAAGTTAATGTCATCAGCATGGCAGTTAAGAAGGCCTTCGCCTTGTTGAGTTCATTTGAAATATTCGAAAATGAAATGCATACTTTTCAAAACATTTTCTTAACAAATGGATATCCTAAAAAAATTCTTACTGAGCAGGTGATAAGAACCTTAAACAATATATATATAATCCTAATATTATGCATTTACAGTATCCTAAATGTTGCCTCTATTCCTTTGTAAAGTCAAATTTTTTTTGAGTTAAAAAAAGATTTTAAAACCTTACGATATTATTGTAACCTCTGCTATCAATGATACGTTGGTTGCAGCTATAAATGCTAAAAACGAATCCCACTGGATAATCCCAAAGGGGTCATCTACGCCTTACATTACATTAATTTCCCATGCAGATATATTGAAGAAACTTGACAACCAATTAAGCTTAGGGTCGTACAGTATACTAATGCCAACAAAAATAGAGATGTGAATTATGGTACAGCAAATCATGTGCGACTTACAAGACACGTTTTAGATCCAGCATCCAGGTATCATTGGTTATAAGGATCATGCACTGAACCGGAAATGTAAAGAGTCATTGTATATATTGAAAGATTCATTATGTTACAATGATTCTATATCAGAGCAAACTATTTATTTATATTTTTTTTTTCCAAAACAGAAAAGGATAAGAGCGCTGTTTAATTTTTTTTATATACTCTTGTGAGTTGTTTATTTCGATATTATTTTCAAATGCTCATACTTGGAAGATTGTAGTTATAGAAACGAGCACGAGATGGCAATACTGTCAGTTTCACCTCATTTACATACAGCTATGATTGTTGTTGAGAGTTATATAAACCCACTGTTCTACTAGATCGATCACTTGGTAGATGACTTGCGGGCAAGTCGAAACGTTGTTTCTTTTCCTTTTCGCGTTTTTTTACAAAAGCTTTTTTAAACCATGTGTCCTTTTGGCCTAAATTTTAACTATTCTTAAAGTCTTTACGCACATTAAATAATTCTAAATATCATTGCATTCACTTCTTGAAATTACTTTTGAGTAATTTTTTTTCTGCGTAAAACAGTAAAACAGTAATTATAAGCAGTAAATGTAAACACGATTAAAAAAAAATATTCAATTTGAAGCTTACAAGGCTATTTCATACAAGGCAATATTAATTTTCAATATAAAAATGTAGTCTATATACTAAAAAAATTACGAATATTTGTTTTGCCAAAATTGAATTTTAAAAAACATTCGATGCTTATTTTGGAAAACTGATTATCTTAAAGTAATTTACGCCTTTTGAAACTGTTTGTGCAAGTTGAGACATTGTATTAGCTGGAAAAGAAAATTTGGAAAATATTTGGACATTATACTTAACTAGAATGAAGAGAAATTCTTACGTTGTTAGTTTGAAGTCCATAAAAGTCAGTGAAACGTTTGATTATTAAATTTTACTGAATTATTTATAGTTTTGATTAGATAGACTAGATAACTCTGATAACAGCGTTTCATCTAAAGTCCATCTTGATACTACTAGATATAAACATTAATTTTGAAAGAAACGTATAAAGAAACAACTTTTTATTATGTGGTGAATGTTTTTATGGGTTTTATATTAAATTATCTAATAATCTACGATAGAAAGAAGTTACGGCAGTTATATCCAACTTGACTGACCTATGTCTTACAATGTTTCAATAAATTACTATTTTTATGTTATTGTAGACGATAATTTTAATTTAAAGCAATTTGGTTATGAAATAATTTAAAAACTGAAATTGAATTAGGTAACGTAACAATATTTCGTTAAAAAATGTTGTTGTAGGTAACTGCAATTCTTTTTAATAAACCTATCTAAAACAAAATCTTACTGTAAAATTTATCAGTCTGTGTCAAATAAAAAAAATAACGATAAATGAAGAATTTAAATTTAACCGGGTTCGAATCCCGGTGGTGGCATGGCTGTTTCTTTCTTCTTCTGTGTTTCGTCCGTTTCCCACCTGGGACTTACTATCTCAGGGTTATCGTGGATGGGATATAATTCTCGTCCCCCCCCCCCCTTTCTTGAATTTCACTAGCCTCATCCTGACGTTGTCAGGTTGAGCTAGTTACGTGGTCCCTAGTTGGCCAAATTCGCTAAAAGGAAGGAAGGAAGATTTTAAAAAAATCGGTATGAATTGGATGAAGTTTATTTGAAACAAATTGTTTTAATTCATCATTATCACCAATGTGTTTTAAGTTAAAATTAACTTTGTTAATTAATTTTCTGGTGAATATTGAATGTAAAGCCCCGCGAACACCCTGCAACTTTACAGCAACTTAGTCGGCCCATTTTGACATCACGAGTTGATAAAGACAGTCTTGATCCCGTTTTTCAGCAACTTGGCACCAACTTTAGTCGTCCGATTCGAGTTGTTCCTACACCAGCAACTCGGAAAGTTGCTTGCAATTCGGTCAGAATTACCCAATCACAGGGCAGCTTTTGAACACGTTAGTCGTGACGTCACGCCCATGGAAGATATGGAGTCCAAAAATGATGTTCGCCGATTCGATTCGCAGAAAAGCGCGTAAACAATGAATATCCGAGTTTTGAGAGTTTCTTTCATGCATAAATAAAGTTTATACTGAAATGCAGTAATTATATTCGGCAGAATTTATCAGAGAGGTTTCAAAACCTCGATTTTTTCGAATTTTCCACATCAGCTCGGAAAAACGCATTGCATTATGGGATTCCTGTTATCACAGCCGACTCATTTGCATGGTTTGCTTTGCTGACAAAAGTTGGCGGACTCGAAGTCGGACGACTAAAGTTGGTGTTAAGTTGCATGGAGTTTGCATAGCTTAATGAAAATGAATATTGAATATAATGCAAGACCAATACCCAATTGTTTATATTCTGTAGGATTTATTTTAAGGATCATTTTATCAAGAGCGGATCTCCTTGATATGCTAACATATCTTTTTAAAGCTTTCTACAGCTTTCTTGTCAATGTAAACTTAGATAAAATTGAGGTAAAATTGAATTAAGCTTAGCAGAGATATTATTATTCGGACTGTACCTCTTCCGTTTCTTACGAGGAGCTTAGTTTCAGAACCCGCCATCTCCAAAAATTGCAAATTCCGAGCCAATGGAGCTTTTGCTAAGTTTAAATCAAAATCTGCCGTTTGCATACAGTTTAACTTCAAAAACCGCCTCAACAATGTATTGCGATATGATTTCGATACAAATGCTGTTTCAAAGCCCATCATGTCTAATGTGAATGTATTATCAAACTCCTATTTTCCGAATTTTTAATTTTGGAGATGGCGGATTTTGAAACTAAGCTCCTCTTATAATTCATCGCTAACTAATTTTCATCTTGTTGTCGCTCAATAGGTCCGCAAGCTATAAACAATCCCAGCTATAAACCCAATCCCACATGACTACCATCTTAAGAAATCATAAAAAAGCCTCACTCCCCCCGAAAAACACAGTCCGTCCGTTGATTGGCTAGCAAGAACACAACATACTCTGACAACTCACAACCGAACTTTTTAAATTTCCTTACTCTATCCTTATTGTAATCTTACGACGAGGAGCAAATCGGCTCCTCGAAATCATTATTGTGTAATTTTTTCTCATTAAACGTTCACCATTGTACAGTGGATTCTAGTGTACATTATTAATTCCTATAATAGATGCACATTAAAAATGAATGACTAGCAATGCTATATTTACTTGTACTTAATAATTACTTAGATATCCACGGCAGTAATAGGAATACTTGCATAAACGAAATAGAGTCAAATAACACATAATAACCAACTCATAATTTCTTCAATAAGCTGATAAAATTCTATTGACTATAAAAAGTACACTCATAACTTGAGTCCTGTAGATTTTCAGAAGATATACGTAAATGAATAATGATGTATGAATCATACTATTAATAGGCAAAAATTGTACGGATATTTGTAAATTTGTAAATTTGTAAATCTGTAAGAAGAGTCGGAGAAATAACCAATCACAGTGCAGCGTTGAATACGTCAGTCGTAACGTCACGCCCATTTGTAAACATGGCGCTCTATTATTCGCCCCACTTCAGCACGACGGAGCGCGATTACACAATTTATTATCAGGGTATTGAGATTTTCTTCCACACATACATGAAGTTTACACTGAAATGCATGAAGTTCATGCGTCAAAATTTATCAAAGAGTTCGTAAAACCTCGGTTTTTATATTCCACAGCTTCGGCTGTTTGCTCACTACTCAACAGTAGGGGAACACGTGCTGTCATTGTTGCCCAGGAAGGATGATTGGTATTGGCTGTTGGACATTCGTTATTGTTATTGTTGAAACTGGTAAATCAATTTTTTTTTTTTTTTAACAAAATTTGGCTTCATCATTCAAATTATATGTGGGCTCTTACGGTAGTCATGACTTTTAAAAAATGAGCTTAGAACATCTTTTTCAATCTTGTGTTTTTCAAAAATTTCACAGTATTTCAAAAATGTGGAATTTGTTTTACTTCCGTGAATATTTCACGGGTTGGCACTAGTAGTCATTGTTTTTCTTTTAAAAGGCAAAGTGAATAAAAATAACAAATTACAAATTGGATAGAAAAATATTTTCATCTAATAATAAAATAAGAAGTATAAGACAGCAGTGTTAGGAGTCATTGTTCGTAGCATGCAGCATTACAATGATTAGTTGCACAATCAAGAATTGCCCAGAAAATGATCGTATGTGTTTTGTTATCTTGGAAAGGAGAGAACGAAGATTATTATAATGACAGGGAAGATGGAGTCTGGATGGCGAGAAGATCGGATGAAACGAAGGACCCGAAATTACTTCGTATAAGATGAGTACTCCTCACTGCGAAAGGCGAAGTGAAATAGATGCTTATTCGACGAGTTGTAGTTATTGTGCAATTATTAATGTGAAATTAATATTTTTAGGGCTAGATAGCCTGTGGCGTGAATGGATCGTAACGGAATCGTGTAATCGAACTACACCGCCATATTGGATACCGGTAACTACCAGCTGAACTTACAGTACCGAGTATGTGTGATGAATGTACATGACAATTCTGTTCCATTTATAACAAGACTTTAAATGAATTTACGTGATCAATAATTTTCCAGAGTTTATTTGAATACTCCAGATGTTCAAAGTTAGGATTTGAGAAGACAACGATTTAACTATGGTACAAGACAGTGTTAGTTAGTGGACTCTCAAAAACTGTTTCTAGATAGTTCGTAATGAACTAAAGACTTGTAATAGAAACTATTCACGTACAACGTTAAGTTTAAATAAGATGAACTTTATAGTGTTAATGTATCGAACGGGATAGAATTTGATTTGAATATCACAGACTGTGAAGGACATTAGATATTAGTGAAGTTATTATTGTGTCCAAGAATATAGTGACGCACATGCTTGTTAATTTAATTCTTAATATTTTATGTAATAATTTAAATTTTCTTAATTCAACTTAAAAAACAAATATAAACTTGAATATACATAATAGTGTAGCAGGGCCGTTTCTAGGTATTCTGCCGCCCTAGGCGAGAACTGAAAAAGCCGCCCCCACCCTTTCACTACCATCACTCCAGTGTTTCCCAACCTTTTTTGTGCTATGTCCCACCTAAAGTATCTAAAGTATTCTATGCCCCACCAAAAAAAAAACAAAAAAAAAACGACTTTTCAACTTTTACTACCAAAAAAAAAAAAAAAAAC
>JAFIDM010114166.1:67197-79611 GCA_023159025.1 Thereuonema tuberculata
AAATCGCGATTGGAACTAGATATATACACTTTGATTATATTGTATCACCTTGTAGTCCCTATACCGTCCAAATTCAAATTATTATTTTTTACTATTATCACAAAATTAGTTTAAATATTACAGAAATACTTAATTAATTAATTCTATAAAAAGTCGACAAATTTTTATGCACGAATTTTAATTGGTACGGTACTCACCGAAGTGTGAGCTTAGTATCGAAGCATCGTGTTCCAGGGAGCGCTAGTGTTCCCAATATGGCGAACCCATAGCAGACTCCCGAGAATTTATAGGAAAAGATACTGAGGTGTTTTCCAGTTGCGTTCCTCAGGACGCCATTATGGAATGATGTCAGACCCGAAGAGAAAGTGATGAAGACCCTCAAATGAAAGGAAATTTGAAACATCCATGCTCTCAATCGGGATTTGAACCCGGGTACCGGCCCGGTAGTCAAGTGGTCAGGGCGCTTGGCTGCGGGTTGGAGGTGGTGAGATCAGTTCCCGGCCTCGGCGGAGGGCGGGATTTTTCCACGCTCCTTTCATCTCCAAACGGGTCCTAGGGTCTACCCAGCCCTCTCTAGAATGGGTACCGGGTTTTTTTCCCGGGAGTTAAAGGCGGGCGGGCGTCGGGTTGACCACCCCACCCCAACTTTGTCCCGTGGTTCTTATCGTTAGAGCCTGACCTCCTGCGCCCCGATAGGCCTGTATAGGCCTGCAGATGGGGGTACTTTAACTTTTTAACCGGCATACCGACCACACGGCAGACAGCCGCCTTAGACCGCACGACCACGCCGGCACGTTTTTTATAGAATTACCCATTAAAATTTATTTTTTCAAAAAGATAAAAACTTTTTTAATCATGTTTTTTTATTCTTAGCAATTTAGCTTTTACTCTATTTTTCTCTTATATCTTAATAGTTCCACATTCGTTATAGCAAATAAAAATTTATAAAACCAGTAACCATTTATAATTAAAAAAAATTTACATCATTGGTGGAAGGGAAATATATTTTGATCTACAATTACAAGGAAAAATTACTATCCTTTTTACATTACATTCTCTGTGCTTATAGGGAAGACCGGGGTAAGTTGATACGATTTGTGGTTTTTAATTGGCGACCCATTTACGAGCCATTTCGATAGCGACCAAAATCGATAGCTATTGCGTTTGTCCTGTCCATCCGTCCGTGTTGTCTACCCCTAACAACTCCCGAACGGAAGGTCGGATCGACAAACGGATTTCACCATCGTGTTCAGAGGTCCAAACACTGTAGGAATGGGGTATTTTCAGGGGCCCCTCCATGTTCGAGATGTTTGCCATTTTTTCATTGGATTTCCGCTATTAGCTTAAATTTCAGAAATGCAACCCTCTAATTTCAGTTATCAGCTGTAGCTTGATTGGTAAGTTTTCGGACTCATATGCTGAAGGATGTCGTACGAATCTTAATTTTCTTTCCCCTTAGTCGCTTAGAAAGAGATTTTTTTTTAACGGGCGCTACAATGTAAAGGTACATATGTATAAAGTTAAGAAAAAAAAACTGTTTACGCTTTTTGAAGTTTCTTTTTTTATGGAGACGACATTAAAATACTAAATTTTGGTTTTCGAAATGCTATAATTTGTTATATTTATTTTACTTTATAAAAACCATATCTTAAAACATTATTAAATGTTAAAATTTAGGTGAAAATAATCAAAGAGTACGATTTCTTACCTGTAATTTCAGCTATTATTTTATTAACTTAAATTCACATATGAATTTGAAACCTTCCAAATCTTACTATCACAGATTGAATTGATTCTATTCCTTTAGATAAGTGCTGTTTAACGTGTGGATTTGATCTAAATGAAAATACGCCGACACACAATCAAAATTTTTTACTACATTAAAACGGTTACAGGTCCGGTTTCGCAGGTTTAGCAGGGCATTTATTCCAACAATTATTCAGTTATTGATAAACTAAATATAAATTGAAATAAATTTTTATACCAATATTGGTATAAATTTAAAAAAAAAAAAAGTTGCATAAATAAACATCAAAGCATATGAGTTTATTGTAAAAGCAAAAACATGTAGTTTTAAAAGAAAAAATTGCTTGAAATTTGAAAATGAAGACATTCATGAATTGAAAATTAAATTCAGTTTTTAAATTATAAAATTGAATTAAAAATTCAATTTTTATTCTTTCTTTTTCAGTTACTCCTCACTGCTTCAATCATTCCTTCATTTATATTTTGCTCTTCCGTATCTAACTAAAATTAAATAAAAGAAAAATGCAGAATCAGTATTTATGCAACAAGATAAATGACAGATCTTGATAAAACAATGGAAGTCTTCTTAACATTCTCTTTATTCACAATATTTCGTTTTCATAGAATTGAAATTTTCTTCAGATCATTTGAGGATAAGAAAACTTTCTTCATCCTCTAGAATTCGTTATTATATATTTGAAAATACTTCTCATACAATAATATTAGGACAATCTACCCGTGCCATTTAACACGTTCCAACAATATGCTTACATAATAATAATGCTTCTCACACGCAAGAGTATATTAACTTTCTTTCTGTTTTTACAATCCAACCATTCACAAATCAATTCATAAATCAATTCATAATTAATTTATATTAAATTTCTGAAATATTTCATTGAATTTCTGAAATAATATAATGACATATCACATTTGTATTACGTATTTATAATCAACTCGTAATATACCACTACTCTAAATTTACTTTATAAGAATTCACTTTATAAGAATCTTTACATCTCAACCATGTCAACTGACATCTTAACCTCAAATACACGTCCGTTATGAGATCTGCTTTGTTCATTCTGACTACTCTCAACTGATGCTCGCCTAATTAGCGTGTCTTGAGATGTCAGTTTGGACATTGCTCTCAAATTTTAATGTGTTTAAAAATTTTTGGGCGCTTTTTCTTTATTTAGATGCGCATAAGAAATTCATCGAACCTGGCAGAGCCCAGCACATGAATTCTCTTTTACTTTATTTTGAATGTGTTTTTATGTTTTTAGTTTATATTCAAAGAGGCTCCATTTCTTCCCCACTCAACCTCAAATATACCTCCGTTATGAGATCTGCTTTGTTCATTCTGACTACTCTCAACTGATGATCGCCTGATAAGCGTGACACAGGCTTATCTTGAGATGTCAATTTGAACATTGGTCTCAAATTTTAATGTGTTTGATTCTTATAAAGTAAATTATAAATTAATTAAGAATTGATTTGTGAATGGTTGGATTGTAAATACAGAAAGAAAGTCAATATACTATTGTGTGTGAGAAGTATTGTTGTTATGTATTCATATTGTTGGAACGTGTTGATTGTATGGATAGAAAGTCCTAATATTTATTTCCGTAGGATAGTACAATAGACCTTTGGTCGCAGTGCTTGGCTTCTGCCACCCACCTTCACTACATACATACATACAAGTCATAATATTATTGTATTAAAAGTATTTTCAAATGTATAATAACGAATTCTAGAGGGTGAAGAAAGTTTTCTTATCCTCAAATGAACTTAAGAAATTTTTAATTCTATGAAAACGAAATATTGTGAATAAAGAAGGGAATGTTAAGAAGATTTTCGTTGTTCTATCATGATTGATTAAGATTCTCGTTTTGGAAGCTATGTACGTGTATTAAACAAAGATCTTATTTCTAATAAAATCATTCTAATAAAATATCAAGAAGGTGAAAAATATAACTATATAGTTTGTCGGGAAATTTATAAAATTTAAAAATCTTGCGGATTCTATTTTTCTTTTTATTAATACAATACCGTCTCCCATAAGTCCAACCCCTCCTCCAAGCGGTGGGAGACGGGCAACGGCATGAAGTAGGGGACTGCCTGTAGGGGTGAAGTACAGTGGGGACTTCGTGGGCCCCGAGACCGTTACGGTAGCTGTGAAGGCTCTATGGGAACCCCAAAAAGTGACGGCTGACGGGGCCCTGCTGAAGCTACGATAGGCTTAGCAAGCCAGTAGTGGATTCTTGTTTGCTTTCAAAACAGGAACTAGCCTCGGAAAGGACGGATGCAGACGACGACCCGGAATATACAAACGGACTACGAATTTTACAAATGGATTACGAAAGAGTGAGAATGGGAAAACAACAAATTTAAGAATTGGGACGCTGAATATACTTAGTTTGAATGGGAAGGTAGATCAACTGATTTCAGTGATGGAGGAGAGGAATATAGACATCTTTGGACTCAGTGAGTCAAAATGGAAGGGAAAGGGAGAGAAGGATTTGAGGTCGGGATACAAACTTTTCTGGAAAGGGAACGACAGGACAGCAAGAAATGGAGTAGCTATCATAGTAAACGACAGAGTACAAAATTTTGTTGAAGAGGTGATATATCTGACAGAACGGATGATTAGTATCAAAATTAAAAATGGTAATGAGATGGTACAAGTAGCGCAAATTTATGCTCCCCAAGTAGGCTGCTCCAAAGAAGAAAAAGAAAGTTTTGAAGAACTAATGGAAATAAATATTAAAAAGTATAACATTATAATGGGAGATTTTAACGCACAAGTGGGAAAGGATAGAAAGGGGTATGGGAGAGTTCTAGGCGCCTTCGGATGGGGAGACAGGAATGTGGAGGGAGCAAACTTGTTGGATTTGTGTCAAAGGAACGGGTTCCGAATGGGAAACAGAGATTTCAGAAGAGAGAAAATCATATGATTACAAGGTATAGCTGGGATGGAGTAACTAGGAGTGTAATCGACTACATTATTACTGATGAAGGTTGGGGAGAAAAATTAAAGAATGTGAAAGTGATCCCAAGCGTTGCAATGGATGGCGATCATAGACTGTTGGTAGGGGATTTTCAGATACGGCCGATGAAGTTGAGAACAGTGAAGTCTGTTAAAAGAATTAAGATATGGAAGTTGAATAAGGAAGAAGCTAAACAAGAGTTTAAAGAACTGATAACGACAGGATTGCCAAGAGAGGGTACTGAAGGAGTTGATGAAGAATGGTCAAAGTTCAAGATAGCTTTTGTCGAGGCAGCAGAAAAAGTTTGTGGGAGAACCTCAGGAAGGACTAACCAGAAGGCAAAGAGAAGTGAATGGTGGAACGAGAATACAGTAAAAGCTGTGAGGGAGAAGAACAAAGCATGGAGAGAATGGTGGAAGAGCAGGAAGATAAAGGATGGAGAGGAGATAATAAAGAAAGGCTTATATGAGAACAAGAAAAAGGAGTGCAGAAGAATAATAAGGGAAGAGAAAGAGAAAGCATGGGACGAATTCACAAAGAAACTGGAAGAAGATATAGAAGGGAACAAAAAACTCCTGTACAGAATGATGAGAAATAAGAGGAAACCAACTGAAAGGGCTTTAATATTGGAAACAGAAGAGGGAAACCCAATTGAGACAGCTGCAGAGATAAGGAAGCTGTGGGAGAGCTATTTTAAAAACCTTTTGAACAACAAGGAACAGGAAAAAGAGCACGCCAAGGGAATCCAAGTGGAGATAAGTAAAGGTGAAAGGTCAAAAGGAAACCCACCTTCACGGCAAGAATTGGAAGAGGCAGTAAAAGTAATGAAAAATAATAAGGCAGGTGGACCGGATGAAGTTACTATAGATATGGTGAAAGCTGCAAGACCGGTGGGAGTACAATGGTTGTATAGGGTGGTGAGGGCAGTATGGAAGGAAGGCACAGTACCTGAAGATTGGGGAAAACGAGAAGTGATACCGATCTTCAAGAAGGGGAACAGGAGACTGTGTAAGAATTACAGAGGAATCACCTTGATGAGCCAATGCGCTAAAGTGTTTGAAAGAATTCTCCTGAACAGAATGAAAATTGAGTTCGAGGGATTGTTAGGTGAAGAACAACATGGGTTCCGGCCAGGGAGAATCACAATAGATTTGATTTTTTCAGTGAGACAGATAGTGGAAAAGAAGTGGGAATTTGGGAAGAAAGTGTATATGGTGTTCATCGACATAAAAAAAGGCTTACGATATGGTGAACAGGAAATACATATGGCAAAGTCTAGAGGAACTGGAAGTGGATTCATACATAGTGAACTGGATAAGAGAAATATATAGCGTGAACCGATGTAGAGTAAGAATCACAGAAGGGCCAATTGGATGGTTTGAAATCCAGAGAGGATTAAAGCAGGGGAGTGTTTTGTCGCCAATGCTGTTCACTATAATAATGGAATGGGTAGAAAGAAAGGTTAAGGAAAACCTACAAAAACAGAATAAAGACACAAATCATATGATCTTCGCAGATGACATTGTAATATGGGGTGAGGAAATTGTTGACGTACAGAGGGAACTGGATGAATGGACTCTGCAACTGAAACTGGTGGATCTTGAAGTTAGCGAAGAGAAAAGTGAAGTGATGGTGGTGGGACGGGACAAAAACCTGGAAAGAGATACCTGCATAAACAACAAGGCATTGAAGATCACGGAAAGATTTACTGACCTAGGGGCCAAAATAACAAGTGATGGTAGAGTGGAGCATGAAATCACAAGGCGATTGGAGAAAGGGGGAAAGCTATACCAGGGAGTGAGACACCTGATATGGGATAAGAAAGTCCCAAGAAAGGCAAAAGAAATAATATATAAAATGTATTACGTGCCTATAGTCACCTATGCAGCGGAGACATGGGTGATGAATGCTAGAGACTGGAGTAGACTTCAAGCTGGGGAGATGAAGTTTCTTAGAGGTATAGTAGGGAAGACTCGATTAGACAGAGTGAGAAATGAGGATATCCGGGAGGAGTTGGGGGTAAAAAGTTTGAGGAAAAAGGTGGAAGAGGGAAGGCTGAGGTGGTTCGGGCATGTGAAAAGAATGGAAGATGGTAGGACTCCTAAGGTCTGGCAAGAGTTAAAAGAAGGAGGGAAGAGACCAAGAGGGAGACCGCGTAAACGATGGCTAGATGATGTGAAGTCCAGCCTAGAAGAGAGAGGCACCCCATGGGAAACAATGTGTAGAGAAGAGGCTTGGAAGAACAGGGAGAGGTGGAGAGGCTTAGTTAATTCCTAGACCCACAGCTGGTGGAACAGGAAAGGATATGTATGTATATATGTATGTATTAATACAATACCGGTTTCCATGACAGTTATATCTTTTATCAGAAAGGAACAAGTACTGTGCTTTATATTGCGACATGTTCTTAATTTTTGGATACACTATTCACGTCAGTTCTCATTACACCGAGGGGAAGACAGCAAACCCTAAGCACCTACGGAAACTGAATCACAGTTTAATCTATTAATTGATCTTATTAATCTATTGCCTAGACAATAGATCTAACTTCATTCCTTTACAGAAAACCGACCCGGTCAAACAGATGCAATCAAGAAATGTCTTACAAAACGTAGATCTTAGGGCTAAACTTGATAAAAAGTTTTAAAAGAAGAATCAGAAAGATTTTAATCATTTTATATTAAAACCTATTAGAAAAAGTATAGGTTATTTAACCTCAAATTTCTACTAAAATAGGTTTGGAAAACAGTTTAAACTGACTATATGTCACTAATTAGCCCTATGAAAAACGGGTAACGGGTTTCTTTCCTGAGAGTATAGGCGGGCGAGCGTTGGGCTAACCCTACGACTTCATCTCAGGTCCGAGGTCAATGAAACGTTGGAGCCTTACCTCCAGCCCCTCCAGTGGGATATGCTATACCATACCATACATGACTAATTAGAAGAACAAAGACCAATATTTGATTGACTTCAAATGAAAGAAGGTAAAGGAAGAAATTTAATACTGATTTACAATATTAACCTAACTGACATTTCATCCGGAAAATACACAATACTACAGAGACGAGATAAATATTTCAGTGACTACTGAAGTGACTGTTTTGAAAATTGAAAAGCTTAATTTCTGTGTCTTTATAAAAATGTTGAATTTCATAATTTCAATGCTGAAATAATTTCAAGCGAATTATTTTGGTTCATAAATGTAATTATTTGTTACCAATTTTAGTGCTGCTGCTTCTTATTACTGATAAAATTAACTTTTTCTTTCTTTAGATATATGATATAACCTTATTTTCAAATCCAATAGCTTTAAAAAAAAAGTATTTACCTTTGGTTTATATTACAAGAGTCTTTAATCTGACTACCAGTCACGCCCCGTACATTAATCTAAAAAATATTATAATAAGAATATTATTCTAATCAATAAAAATATATAGCATTTCTATTTTGTCAATCAAGAAAATCAAGAAAATTATTTCATAATTTTCTAAGTAGAATTCAGGAAATAATACTTTGCACAGAATCAAAAATTATTTTTTAATCAAACTTTTTCTTTTATCTTTTTCTTCGTATTAATATTCAACTATATTAGTATTATGTACATACTGTGGGTGACATTCCCAATGTCACATTAGCTGCCCGATGCTTCCCCGCATGCAACAAGCTCTCCACTCTGAGATTGTTTTATTGCAACCTTGCAGGAGAGGAGAATACCAGGTAAATAGTAGACGAGGGTGTTCTTTCTCACTAACGGCTGCTTTTACAGCTAGTAAATTTGACTACGCCACGTAAAACTTTTGGATCAGGCTTGCCAAATAGGTTACAATCAGAAAGAGAACAACATTTCCGTCTACTATTTATTCTCCTCCCCTGCAAGGTTCAACAAACCAGTCTTAAGAGCAGAGAGCTTATTCCATGCGGGAAGCATCGGGCAGCTAATGTGACATTGGGAATGCCACCCACAGTACATTAGAGTAATTTATTAAAATTCATTTCTACAATTTAAAGATACTTTTTTAAAAAAAATTGTTAAATATATTAATAAATAGCATATTGTAAAAAACCATATTGTTAAAACCGTATAGATATCTTCATTGAATTTAAATAAAATTTGTATAAAAATATTTTTTTAAGATTATGTTATTAACAGGACATTCTTCCTTAACTATTATTTTCCCATCTATTTGTGATAATCAAAGCTCTAATTAGAAAAAAATTAAATTTAAAATGATGTTTTTTATTAAATATATATCTTCTTTAATGTCATTTCCAAATTTCATGCAACTACAAACGACATATCACAGAAGCCATCTTTCTGCTTTTCCAAGTTCTGAATTTCCCAAATTAAAATAACAATAATTAGATCTAATAACAATAGCAACAATTTAGATACACTAATAACAATAGCAACAATTTAGATACACTAATAACAATAGCAAAAAATGTATACATACTGAAATTATCAACCTCAATGGCCTAAAAACAACAAATAATAAGCCCTATCCTTCAACATAAACAAACATTTTTGATGCCAATTATTTAAATTTATCGTCTTTATTCCGCATTAAGTCCTGGAAACAAGACAAGGTGTTACTAGTAGCTGAAAACCTTTATCCTTGTTGATACAGGGATATCTCTTTATTGTGCAAGTCTCAATTATATACCTGGTGTGCTTATCCTTAATTTTGAATAGAATCTCCACGATCAAAAAAAAACAAAAAAAAAAAACAAGCCATAAATATCAGAGTGGGCAAAACATTGTATCACTGAAAATCAAAATCGCAATCCGGTCGTAGAGATTCTATTCAAAATTAAAGATAGCACACCAGGTATATAATAGAGCAACCCTCGAAAATCCCACTCGAAAATTCGCATTTTCCGAGTAGAAATTACTGTTTGTCCATCACTACTTGATCCTTAACCACGCCTCTTCAAACGGAGAAGACATTTCACAATAAGGGTGATCGGTTGTAAAAGAAAAATTTGGGAAAAAAAAAAAACAAGATTAGGAAAATTTTTTAAAAATATTTACTATTAAAGAAAAAAAATATTTATAAAATAATTATGAATAACATTTATAATTTGAGAATATTGAGTATATTTAACTGTATTGCCAATGGTCTTAATATGTATATTTGTAAATGTTCTGTGGAACTTTACGGAATCGTTTTTAAACAGGTTTTGCTTTTTTTTTTTAACTGTCAGCAATTAATTGTTAAATAAAACATTATTACCATGAAGTGTATATATTTATTACTTATATTAATTAATATAATTTATATATAATTATGATTTTTCATAATTTAAATGAATAAGAAACAGTATAAATATAACAGTTCTTAATTAGCAAATCAGTTTTATATATCGTTACAGTTAAAATATAACCTAGTTATTATTATATGTAAGAAAAATAGATATATAATGTCGTATTTTATATCATCAATTCCTCTGTTATAGCCAAGAAACAAAATCTGTGCATTTCCTCCGAAAATGGAAAACTATCACACTGACCCCTCAAATCACTTCTTGAACTCTTCGCCTACCACGTGACATAGGCGTGGCTAGAGATCAACTGTTCGTGGACAAACAGTAGGCGCTTGCGAGTGAAAAAAATCATCCTGCAAATCGTTTTTTTCCTAAATTCAAAACCTTGGCTGCTGTGCCAAATTTACCGCCTATTCAAATTCACCGGAATGTGAACTCCCGCGAGGGGTATTTCATGATGGAAGTTTCCTCTACCCTTCACCAATCACCATTCGTCAATTTATAGGTACGTGATGTGCAAGGACGTATATATATGATAGGTCGCGAAGCCAAACTTTATATACCTACCAATCGGGCGGGCTGCTAGTAAAGGTATATCGTATCGTATTTTTATATATATATATATATATGAAATTCCCCCCCCCCTCCCGTTAATTAGCTAGCGAGTGTAAATTTCCATTTGCGAGTTGCTTTAGGCACTAATTTTCGAGGGTTGTAGTAGAGGCCTGTCTAATAAAGAGCTATCCATGCATCAACACGGATAAAGGTTATTCAGTTAATAATAATACTTTGTCTTACTTCCAGGACTTAATGCGGAATAAAGACGATAAATTTAAATAACTGGAATCAAAAATGTTTGTTTATGTTGAAGGATAGGGCTTATTATTTGCTGTTTTTTTAGGCCATTGAGATAACTTCAGTGTGTATTGGTGAGATAACTTCATTGTTGCTATTGTTATAATTGTATCTACATTGTTGCTATTGTTATTAGATCTTATTATTGTTACTTTAATTTGCGAAATTCAGAACTTGAAAAAGCAGAACGATGGCTTCTGTGAAACATCGTTTCCTAGTTGAATGAAATTTAGAAATGACTTTAAAAAAGAAATATGTTTAATATATGACGAAGAGATTTTTTATGTTTTTATTACTTAAAGAATTAACGCTCTCACTATTAGAAATAATAATTTAACATCTAACTTGTTTTCTTTTGCTAAATCAATTAAAATTCAATTATAATTATACTTCAATTATAATTTAACTTTAAATTTAGTAACTTAACTTTTACTGTATTATAAATTTTCTTACATTTTAAAATTACTAAGAAACTTAAACTTTAATTTATTTACAAGAGAAAAAACGCACAACAAATAGCAATCACTGCACAGATTTTGGTGATTTTGACACCGGGAATCCCAGATAAGCCTGTTTGTAGGTTATTACCCGTCCTCATAAGCTAACAGTTGTTTAGCGAGGATTGACTAATTGCCCTTTTTTATTTTTTATTTATTTTTTGATGTTTTTTTATATGAAGGGCCATTTTTATGTTTATCTGTCTTTTGTTTATATTTCCTTTGATCTCAGTGATTGTTATTTGTGGTTCGTTTTTCCCTTGTAAACTTATTTACCGTACGTTAAATTTTCCTTTAATTTATTTAAATATATATAAAAATTGAAGTAAGGTTTAAAGAAATTCAAGGTAATTTTAAAATGTGATAATATTAATAGAGTCAACTGTATATAAATCTAGAGTTTATTATATAAATTATATGTTAACTAAGTTGTGATTTACAAATAAGTTGAATCGTAAGTGAAACATAAATTATAAAATGCCAATAAATAATTTTAATTTAATTTACAAAAATATATTTGGTTTTTAGTAGTTTTTACTAATGAAGTTGTGTATTAATGAGTTTGTAAATTATAAATAAGTTTTTGATAAAAATAAAAAAAGTAAAAAATACTTTACTTTTGCTGACTTTTGATGTCCTACTCTTAGAGAGCCCTAAGAAAAATTTACAAAACTTTTAAGAAATTTTATGAAATAATAATTGATAATTGATATAATTCGGATTTGTAAGACTTTTATCAATTAATAAACATTGTTTTTCTGTTGAGGACTCATAAAGCCACCTTAGAAATAATAGTTTACAAAATGCTATCTTTCTTTTCAAAAACTATTACTTGAAAGCTTTTTTATAAATTAAATTATATTCAAATATACTTAAAAATTCTCAATATATTAAAAATTATACAAACATGAGATAAAGAAAAGTCTTTATAGTCACTTACAACGAAACAGTAAGCATTCTCAATTTTTATTACTTCATTTATTGATAAGAACTTAAGAATTTAATCTCGAGAAAGAATGATCTCAATTTTCAATAAATATGATGTCTTATTCTGTATACGT
>JAFIDM010114183.1:0-18168 GCA_023159025.1 Thereuonema tuberculata
AATATTGAGATCAGAAAATATCAATATATGAATTCCCAAGCTCTCCCGTTTTCCACAAACCAATCACAACAAACTATCCTCAGTTGGTAAGCAATCACATAAACAGTATAAATTAATGTGTACTAGTTGCGACCCGGAAATATTCACGGAAGCAAAACAAATTCCACATTTTTGAAAAACACAAGATTGAAAAAGAGGTTCTTATCTAATTTTTTAGAAGCTATGACTTCCATGACAGCCCACATGTAACTTGAATATCGGCTTATTTGTTAAAATAATATTATAATATTGTTAAAATAAAAATAAAAAAAATTGATTTTACCACTTTCATAGTAGCCAGCGCTGCGGTTTCTCATAATGAAACATAATGGCAACCTACTGTCCTAAAAGAATAAGCTCGTCGAAATTGAAGCAATATTAACGGAAGTAAAACAAATGCCACATTTTTGAAATACCGTAAAATATTTGATAAACACAAAATTGAAAAAGATATTCTAAACTCATTTTTAAAAGCCATTCTTCCGCAACAGCCCACATATAATTTGAATGACTAAGCCAAATTTTGTTAAAATAAAAGAAAATAAAAAATTGATTTACCAGTTTCAACAATAGCAATAACAATAACGAATGTCCAACAGCCAATACCAATAATCCTGTCTGGGCAACAATGATGGCACTTATTCCCCTATTTCGTTGAGTAGTGAGCGAGCGACTACACAGCCGAAATTAGGTAAAAATCAGGTTTTACTAACTCTCTGATAAATTTTGACATAAGAACTTCATGCATTTCAGTGTAACTTCATTTATGTGTGTAAAAAAATCTCAATACGCTGATAATACTTTTACAATCGCGATCCATTGCGTTGAAATGGGACGATTACTAGAGACTCCATGTTTAAACATGGGCGTGACGTCACGCCTGACGTTTTCCAAAGCTGCACTGTTATTGGTTTTTTCTCCGACTCTGCTTACAAATTTACAAAGATCCGTACAATTTTTGCCTATTAATAGTACGATTCTTTTTGTGCAACCCGAAAATCCCATCGAAATATCGTTCAACAATATTTGCCCATTTGCCCAATGTAGCCCATATTTTCCGAAGGGTTTAAAGAGGAACAATGCAAAATTTGGTTCAGATAAAACAAAGGGTGTAAAATTGTATAAAGAAAATAAATACACACATAAAAATATATAAACTTACAAATATATAAACATATAACTAACTTTTATGTAGAAGTGTAGATAATTAGAAACTAACCTGACTGGAAACTTTTACATTCAAGTGGTGTATCTCAAGTGTAACCAACCTTTTATATTCCATGTGCCAATTTTTTGACGCATGAGTATAATTGTATCACAATTCCATTCTGTTTAAAATATGTTAATCTAGATATTATGAAGAAATGCTTTTATTTTTATTTATTTAGCATTTTTTCGTTATGTATTGATTTAATATTGAACGTGTATTGTATCAAACGGCAATAAATAGTTAAGGACTGAATGTCTTTCTTTACTAGCTTAATTCAATAAACTTGAATTCCTATTACAGAATTTTTTTCTCAGAACTTATACAAATCATTTTTGGTTACTATCTTAGGTAGAAGTAGGTTTTATTTTTAAAATTTTTATTATCACTGAGAACGCAATGCGCTATTTCTGGAGCATGCGCCATAGGTTGGCCTTCCCTAATTTATCTCATACAAGAATCTATTATCTGCATTTGCACTTCCAGTGAAAAGTATGGTCTCAGTTAAATGAGCGCAATATGTTATTTTTAATTTAACCTTGTATTTTTATACTTTTTTCACTGATGCTCCTTGTCTAATCAGCTCACACTATGTCTTGTCCGATTTTCCAAATTTATTCAAGGAAAGAAAATCATCAAAATTACTCAAAAAATTGGGATCCGAATACCAACAAAAATGCCATATTGGTTCTTTTCAATCACTTCTTGTAATTGTGAAGTCACAATGTCGTTACACATACTAATTAATATATCAGTGAATATTAATTTTGGACCTTCAGTTAGATCTCCGGTAAATATAAACGAATTGGATCCAAATTTGATAAAAATCAATTTCAACTCCTAATTAATTCTACCAAGTTTGGTTTTGATAACCGACTGCAGATCGACAAACAAACTCAGCTCTTTTGTATGTAGATTTCTTCTTCTTTTTCTAGTACAGTTTCCAACCTGAGGCTGGATCACAAGCTTCTCATTCCTTACCTCCCACCATCTCTCCATTGTCACCCTGATCCAGTCCTCTCCTCTCATCCGGATACATTCCTCCACTCCCTTAATCCTTAATTTTTCATAACTTCCATGATATTAAATAAACTTCAGCTTCCGGTCTTTGAATATAGTTCCAAGATGGAACTACTTTGCAACGCGCGTAAAAAAAAAAAAAAAAAGACGCCGTACCCGGAAGTAAATTTTTACTAACTGATATTTTTGTACTTATTAAATTTTACAAAGAATTATACTGTATATATACTGTATTTATATAATGCTTATTTATTGACAAATGCCTATGAATCGGTTATAAGGTCAACCCGCTTATAAGGTCATTTTCACGAGGGCCTAAGGGGTGACATTATATCGAGGTCCGACGGTATTTAATGAAACTAAAAAGAAGTCCTGTTCTGGTTTTGCTTTAAATTTAATTCGAAAAAAATAACCCAGACCTGCAAGTCTTCAAATTTGAAAATCTTGTATGTAATTTTCAAATTTTCTTTACAATTCTACAGGAATCGAAAATAATATTCTTGGCCTTTCCGATATAGTTTTGTGTGGAAATATATTAAGTAAAAGCAAACTTACAGGTGATATTACATTTCCTCCTGAAATAAATATTATGAATCTTTAAATCAGAAAATTGTGACAAAGGAAAAGAAGAAAGATCAAACAACAAAAGTGATATATAAACACTAGTAAACACTAGTAAATATATGTGATACAGTTAGGTTTTTAGTTTATTGATAAACAAATTAAAGTGAGAAGTATCTCCGCAGCCATATTTCAGTACCGTAACAACACGATTATATAATTTTAATAAATAAATAAATCTGCAATGATTATTTATGGGAAAATAACATTTAGAATTATTACTTCAAAAATACTAGTTTGAAGATAGTTTGGGAAAAAAAAATGTTAAAAATAATTTAAAATTTTGTTAATTTTTACACGTTGAACTTTTAAGTCATATTGAAATGACTTATATAAATGTATAAAACTCTTGATTCAAATTTTAATATTATAAAACATTCGATTCTAGCCTTAAAACAGTAAACAGATTAGTGGGTGACTTGGAAGTGAGGGAAAGGGAGATATATCATCAATAATGGAGTTGTTCTGAAGGACATTGATTTGTTTTGATGAGGAGTAGAGTTGCGCTGATAGGTTTACAAATGATCCAGAAACTGTCAGGAAATCGGATGGAAAAGGACAGAAGGAAGAAGAAAGCTGTCTAAGGGAGAAAGAATTCAGACAAGTTGATAAATGACGGGAGCAATTAATTCTTATTGCTATGTTGTTAAAAATTCTTTAAACGAAATAAACACCGTATATACTTTTTCTATCTATAAGAACAGCTTGGTTTTTTTAAAAATTCAAATTGTAGAAAAATAAACAATGAAATGTTTTTTTTTTAATTTTTTTAAAACTTATCTAAAACACAAGATTAGGATTAACTGGAATTATGACTAGTGCGAATGGAATTGAGACAAAATGGACTTCTGTTAGGTCTGTATAATTGTTGTAGTTTATTTTCCTGAATCTAATGTCTTAAGATAACTCTAACATTAAAATTTCTAACTATGAATTTTGTAGCTAAAAATATTGTATAAGCTTTGTAAAGTTTGATGACTTTATTCTTAATCAGTAGACCGTGTTTCTCTCAACTTTATGATAAATGTTTTTTAGGTTTGTTTTTAATGTTTCTGTTTTTGCACCGAAAAGACATCGACCTCAAAGAAGAAAGGCTAGAAAAGCTTTTGAAACGTTGTGAATAACCGACTTCACTTCTTACTGTAACATTTCAAATGTATTCAAATCTCTTTTCAAATCCTCGAAAAAAACGTTTGCCAGACAAATGGCTTTCACGGTAATTGTCAGCCAAAAGAAAAAGTCCAATTTTGGGTCTGAAAAAGAAATGAGGAACGAAACAAAATGTCTGGAAGGAAGATTTTCATTTGAAAACCACCAGAAGAGTATTTGGATGAAAGGTGAAGCGAATCCCCTAAAACCCGCCAGGTATTTTTTTTTCCTTTCTACCACAAATCCGTTAACTTCTAGAGAAAAGTGGAAATAGTAAAAGTGCAAGAAACTAACATTGAATGAAAGAGACGAAGCCATTCTAAGGTGACTGTAATCCTTTCTCCGTCTTTATATCTTTTCGTGTGATTGCAGCGTTACGACCATCAGATCCGATTGGATGTCACAGCTGTCCCACCCACACACGAACGAACTCCCACGGTTTTACGTTTGGATCTGACCGATTGTGGAACCAACATAAACGGAAGATCTCCAGTAAAGAACACTGATAAGAAATCTTACATCGTAAAACTGTGAAGTAAATGTAAATTATACGAAAAAAGAATTTCTTATTATAAGAAAAAACTCTAAAAATGGCAATCTCTTCAAGTTGTATCATTCATCTTGGCATCTATCATTTTGTCTCCTGTAGCAGTGACAGTTTAAAATAAATTTAAAAGAGATCTGTTCCTGAGTCACGCAGACCTACACCTACATGGAGATATACAAGATTTCTACTTTTCTTTATAGTAAATTGACAAAAGGAATAATATATTCTTGCTACTATTTATGAAAAGATCTAAGAGAAAGAAATTACCTAGGAACACAATTGACACGCACAATTTACGTAAAGGATTCGCACCCCGAGCTGTCATCGTGAAGAGACCGGGACGGACCGTTTCGCACTTGTTATGTGCTCATCAGCCAGCCAAACTCCACCGATAACATGCTCAGGAGGTGCGATGCTCTAGCTATCCCGGCTCTTGCTCCCAAGAGCGGGACCACTCCCCAAAGAAATACAAAATACAAAATACAAGCTCGGGGTGCGAATCCTTTGCGTAAATTGTGCGTGTCAATTGTGTTCCTAGATAGGTCACTCCGCACGTTAAAGAAAGGTTAATAATAAAGAAAGAAATTACATTATTTTTTCAAAATGAAGGTTATTTACTGATATTAAATTGAATGCTGTAGTAATAGAACTAGTAATTTTTTAATTTTATATTTGTAAGTTGTTTAAAGGCTAGCCTGCCATGCAGCTGATAGCTTCAGCCTGGATTCGAATCCCGGTGTGGACTCTTTTGTATTCCCTTTTGTAATTTTTGTATATTTAATATTTGCTTCCCTTATTTTGTATTTGACTCTTTTGTATTCCCTGTTATACTTTTTGTATGTTTTGTATTTCCTTTCCTTATTTTGTATGTTTTGTATTTCCTTTCCTTATTTTGTATTTTCTTGTGTACTTTTTGTATGTTTTGTATTTCCTTACCTTATTTTGTATGTTTTCTATTTCCTTTCCTTATTTTGTATGTTTTGTATTTCCTTTCCTTATTTTGTATGTTTTGTATTTCCTTTCCTTATTTTGTATTTCCTTTTGTACTTTTTGTATGTTTTGTATTTCCTTTTGTATTTTTTTCTATCTTTTGTATTTTCTTTCTTTATTTTTTATTTATTTTGTATTTCCTTATTTTGTATTTGACTCTTGTGTATTTCCTTTTCTCTTCTGTATCTTTCTCTTCATTTCAACAACTGATTCTCAATTTCATACCTTATACCTAGAGCAACTTAGCCTTTATCGCTCTTTTTATCATTAAAAAATAATAGCAAACTAAAAGAAATATACGTGGAACCAAATAAACAAAACAAATCCATTTTCAGAGAAGGTCTACTACGGAAATGAAGAAAAAAAATTTAAACAAAAATAAATAAATAAATTTAAACATAAATTTAAATTTAAAATTGTTGATAGTGATCAATCTCCATAGTTTGAGATACAGTTTTCCAGAGGACTTAAAAACAATAAGTTTTGGGAAAAAGTTTAAATGCTGATAAATAATAATACTATTTTTTTTATTTATTATTTTTAATTTTACAGTACAGTCCCGTTAGGGAGTAGAGATTTTCTATCAAATTGGTTGTAGAATTATATAATATAATTTTTTATATATATATATAAAAAAAAATTTTTTACAGATGGAAAGAAAGAAAAAAGTCCTAAAGATAACATATAAAAAAAAAAACACAGAAGAATTTAATCATAACATTTATAAACCATTTATACCATTTATAATTCATTTTCATAAACATCACGAACCTCACATTATATTTTTAATATATACCAATGAAAATATTTATTTATTTATTTTTAATTTTTTTTTTACTATTGAATTATAATTACTATTATCAAAAATTTTAATGTCTAAATTGTTAATAAAATTTTAAATATAATAATTATATTTTACAAAATAAAATATAATTGTTAATATATTATTAAAATATGGATATGTCAACTTTATATAGTAAATATTAATTACTTTATATAGTAAATTATATTACTGTAAAATCTAAAGTTATGAGTTTGTTTGTTATTATTTTTTGTTTCTAAAGTACAATAATAATTTTGTAATATAATAGTATAGTTTTTGCTTTGGAAACAAAATGTCATATTTATATAACATACAGTTCCTCTTTTTTGTATCTTTCCAGTTTTTTTTTTTTTTAGAAAATATAAGTTTTAGAAACTTTATTTGAAGAATTTTTAAACTTTCGAAATGTACATTTGTATTTGTCCAGATAATATAATACCATACTTTAACAAAGAATTAAACATGACATAGTAAATATTTTTTTGTCTTTAGTGATTAGGCATTTTTTTTATGTAACAGAAAATGTAAATGGTAGAGTTTAATTGTAAAATATTTATATAAGAATTGTAAGTGAAAAGATTACTTACAACTATTATTATATATTTCAATTCCTACACAAAATTAATAATTGAACATGAATTACAGTCATTTGCTTTTTTATTCCGACATAAATGTGAGTGGTAATCAATTGTAGGGTTGAAATTTGTTTGTTGTTTTTTTGGTCGGATTACCATACTCTTTGTTTTTTCCTTATTTCTTAGGAGCTAATAATAATAATAATAATAATAATAATAATAATTGACTGAGCATTTGAAGATTGAAAGACTACCGTCTGTTTGTATGGACATCACGCTAAAACAGTTGGACGGATTTCCATCACATTCAGTACAGCTTATTTAAGGTCCAACTCAAAATATAATTAGGGTTCAAATAAGCACGATATTTTACTCCTTTAACTTTATTGTTTTTCAAAATTGTGCTGTAGCATATTTTTATATAATTTTAACATTACATTGACTTGATAATGCAGTAAAATAGCTGCGAAACATATAGTTCCAATGATAATTAAATATTTTTTTAATAAACCCGTTTTTATATATCTTCTATATTATGTTTAGGACAATAATTTAAAGTGAGGCAACTAAGTTTAACATAATTTCCGGTATTTTTTTTTTTTGGCAAGAAAAGATGTGGGAGCAATTGTTAAGTGGGAATTGAGGAGACTTTTCCTGAGATCGATACGACAGGGATGACTACGGTCCACAGAAAACTCATCTAATAGAACGACGCTGTAGTTCGAGGAAAATGAAAACGGGAAAATAGGGAAATCAGGGAAAGAGGAGAAAGAAAATTATACACGAGAAGGAAAGGTTAGGAAAAAAAAAAGAAAATCGAAATTAAGGGAATTGGAAAAAAGAAAGAAATGGAAGGAAATAAAAAAAAGGGAGGGTTTTCTTCACGTTGTTTGTTTTTATTTGCACACTAATTTTATTTTATTTGAAATTGAATTAATGACAACATAGTTAAATAAAACTAAAATATTTAATACATTAAGACAGTGTTATTCAATCTGAGATAATCAACCTAGATGTACGAAAATGATTATCGGAAGAATTATTGAAAAAGAAGAATTATTATTAATATGGTTAGATCCATATTAATTAATAGTTGATAAACTATATGATATTAGTTTTGATTTAGTAAAAAAAAAGGTGCGAAAGATCCCACTCTCGCTGCCGAACCCCACAAAAGAAAACACAACAAAAAATGTGCAATAATTCAAAAAGTGTCAAATCCCTGGCCTCCACTGTTCGCTAGGCTCAAATCTCGAGATGATTACAGAAATTTTATAGAAAAGAGTTAAAACCAAAACAATAGAGTTCGTGCCTTAATAAAGTGAATATTATTCCGCTCAAGTATCCTTTTAATATCCGTGTGAGCTATATTACATGAAAACATACGGTTAAACAGTGTCAGATTCAGACGATTTAAATAAGTAATACCAAATTTCTTTTTTTTTTTTAAAAAATAGACTCAATAACTCTTGCAACTCCTTTACTTCAACATTCTATATTTCGTCCTGATGAGTCTATTTTCTATATATGATAAGAAGAATTATGAAAGTTGTGATACAGATTCTTTTTTTTTTGTGAAAATGAAAAAAAAAATACTTTTTAGCAGCTATTGTATACCGGATGGTTATAATTAAAATTCCCCACTTCTGCGCGGTCTGGAGATCGCATTATTGCACGGATAGTAATGCAACTTTGTCCAAAAATTGCCACCAGGTGGAAAAGTGGTGCTGAGTGAAAAGCGCAATGCGTCTGTGAACGACCAATCATCAGACGTGCGCTGCTGGTGAAGCTCTATTACCAGAACAGCAGCAATAGTGTATCAGCACTGCGAGAGTATCGTCGTTCGAAGGAATTGCGAATAGGACCCATGACAGCAAGGGGTTTACGAAGAATGATGCAGAAATTCGAAGAGACAGGGAATTTGGTATGCTGCCAGGAAGAGGACGTCGCCCGACTGCGGCGGACGTTGTCGATGAATGGCAGTAGTAGTACTTGACAGAGCGTCAGTGGCCCGGTACTCAGCGTGCGAGAGCAGTAGCACGTGAAATAACAATTCCATTGTCCAGGTGCGAAAGGTTTTGCGGCCCGTTCTTAACTAGTACCCGTACAAGATCCAGATACTGCACCAGTTACAGCAGCAAGAACCATAAACATGGTCAGACTTCGTATTTCGTTTCTTGGTTAGATGAGGCGCATTTTACACTTAACAGTGCTGTGAACACGCAGAATTGTCGCGTGTGGGGTTCCTCAAACCCCATGTGGTGCATTCCCAGAATTTGCATTCCCAGTAGGTGACTGCATAGTGTGGATTGATCACGGATTTCATTCTGGGTCCATGTTTTTGGACAACTAAAGGTCCTTTCCAGTCCACTGTTACAAGTGCACGTTACTGTCAACTCTTGTAACGGCTTGTGGTTCCAGCCTTGCAAGAACGCGGGTATTCAGAGACAACAGTCTTCATGCACCGCATAATGGTCGCCCAGTAAAGGAACTTCTTCGTACTCGCTTCGGTGATGATTGTGTTCTGTCGAGACAGTTTCCAGAGGCGTGGCCTGCCCGTTCACCAGACTTAATCCATGTGACTTCTGGCTGTGGAGAATCCTGAAAGATCGTGTTTATGAAAGATCCTGAAAGATCGTACGAACCTTGCCTGAACTGGAAGCCAATATCACTCGTCATGTTGCAGCCATTTCACGAGACACTCTTCGTGCTACTGTTGAGCATGCTGTACTGTGCTTCAAGTATGTCATCAACGCAGACGGTGGGCATATTGAACAGTCAATCTAAAAGCATTAAAATATTGCATTTCCATCGTCTGTTTATGATTTTGCAGCGCCATTTTTTCACCTGGTGGCAACTTTTTGAATTTTTGTTTTTATGTTGGAATTCTCTTCCCCATGCTCTACATAGCTTACATACAAAGTAGCATTATTATCCATGCAATAATGCGGTCTCCAGACCGCGCAGAAGTGAGGAACTTTCATTGTAACCACCGGGTATATAAGTTAAAGAAATTTTCATTTCTATTATTTCATTTCCTATTATTATCCATTTTTCTATTAATTTCCTTAGTTTAAAAGTATAAATTTACTTAATTTAAATATTTCAATTTAAATACACATGAAAATGAAACGAATGAAACTCGGTCATTCGGTTAAAAGAAAAGTTCCTGAGAGTTCTTAGACATCTCCCATTATAACGACTAGTTACAACCCGTGAAATATTCATGGAAGTAAAACAAATACCACATTTTTGAAATAATGTGAAATTTTCAAAAACACAAGATTGAAAAAGATGTTCTAAGCTCATTTTTTAAAAGAGATAAAATGTATAACCCCTGCTGCATTCGATCTATTTGTAGCCGAAATTTGTACATTTAATACAAATTCTACTTACAGATTTTGTCATTTATTATCGAGACCTTCAACATGCTTTCTGGCACTTTCGGCGAAATAAGTTGATGTGCCCCAAAATAACAGGTTCCTCCAAATTGAGCCTATGAGAGAGTGCCCCAACAATGCCTTACAGGGCTGTAGGAATTATTTTAGTTCATTTTTTTTATTATTCACTAAATGAATAGATGCAAGTTTTTAATAAATTGTTTATACTTAAGCATTCTGTTTTTTAATTGGTTTGAATTAAAATTTTTGGATTGATTTAAAATAATTAAAGTTTTTTTTTTTGTATAAAATTTTAAGTAAATATTTAACAATGCACCAACATTAAATCAACTAATATTTCTTTTCAAAAAGACATTTGTTAGTGTATTTTTAAAAATTAAAAATATACTAACAAAATTAAAAATACACTTTGAAATATTTTCTCTCCGCAGTCTCCACTTTCATTACAAACTAATGTACATCCGTTTTTTGCCTATTAATAGTATGATTCGAAGATATTTCAGCGAACAGTATAAAAACTAACATATATATTTAACATAGAATATTAAAATCCAATGTTCTTTATATCTTTTAAAAATAACTTTTTAATTCCTATTGTCAGCAAATTGAATTGAGGTGATAATTTCGAAGTAATGATTCCATTTCCCTGCGTTAAGAAAGATTCCTAAACCTTTGGGTATTTCTTTTAACTTCTAATTCTAACAATAGTATTCAGAAATTCATCAATTCGTCAAAAGCCCCAGCCCTTCATCCCAATCCTAAGGGAGTGAGTTATTCCATGCAGTGATAATACTTGTCTGTATATTGGGGAGATATGACAACCTGTTCGAAAGCGATCCAGCCAGCATATTTTTGATATTCGGAATTCAAATTTTAATTAACTTACAGCCCTTCATTTATCCAAAGCAGGCTTTGTATTGATTTTGCCAATCCTAAAATTATCAGTTATGAAGGAGCAGATCACTTCTTTAGCGTATGCAAAGAATCTGTACATATCCTCACTAATACTCTTTGCTATAATGAGTGCATTTATGTTAAAAATGTATATCAGTAAGGTTTTTCAAAAAAAACCATGGATGCTGAATTGCATTAGATATCATTACCCCACCCACCCCCAAAAAACTGCTTTCTTTATATTATTTTCTCTCTCTTCTGTTTTTCTTTTTTATTCATTCACAGGTTTCCAGACAATAATTTTACTTTACTTGAGGTCTCTACGTGCCATTTTGGATAACTGTGCATGAGGTTGCGGATGGTCACTACTATCTGGAGATTCATCACTTCCGAGTTTGGACTTTCTTGCTACAGCCAGATGTCGCTCCTCTCGGTCTACGTGTTTCCTGTTACGTCGGTTGCAGAAAATCTTAAATATCCTGCTTTTCTGAAATATAGTCACTAAAAAAGGCTTTGCAAGTCAAAGCGAAACCGGTTGGATTTTTTGTATTTTTTAAATATGTAAAAACTTTTTTAGCTAGTTATGTTTGTTGGCCAATAATTTTATCTTCTAAAATTTTTTAACACAACTGTTACATTTTACAGTTAATCTCTACAGAGAAGTTTATCCAATTTTGTTTAATTGCTACTATTTTTCATCCTGTCAGTGGTCATCTTAAATGGATGTAGCCAGGACCTGATGTCGGATATTTTCCTTTAATCTGGAACGCTATCTTCGCGATTATCAAAGATCTAGTATTCGTGTAGCATCCATTAACAAACAAAGGAACTGAAAGAACTTGAAGTCTACTTTCGTTTTGTTCGTTTGTTTCTTCTTTTTTTTAAAAAAAAAATAATACAAAGTAACAACTTCCTTGTATTTGTAAATTCTAATCTTTGCTGAATACAAATAGGGTTCAGAAGTTTTCTGAAAATTAGTGTGTCCCGATTTTGACAATAAATTATCAAAGAGATTTCTAAGCTTCACGGGCTAATTTCTCCCACACCGAAAAATTCCCAAAATGTAAAAGTAAAAATAAGATCGTCTTTAAACATACATGACAGAATTCAAGAAGACCCATACACCGGTTCAAAGTTGTTTAGGAGTAACACAACGCTAAAAAAATGCGCAGATATTTAATACCTTAATAAGGATTATGTTATATTTAGTTAAAGAACTTCCTAACGATCTTTTTCCTGCTGAAATCAAAATTCGTCGATTGGCAAAAATCTGTATTAATGTTA
The DNA here is from genome assembly GCA_023159025.1 of Thereuonema tuberculata. Taxonomy (NCBI): domain Eukaryota; kingdom Metazoa; phylum Arthropoda; class Chilopoda; order Scutigeromorpha; family Scutigeridae; genus Thereuonema; species Thereuonema tuberculata. Next base: position 12,551 of record JAFIDM010114183.1, read on the forward strand.
GGCCTAAATATTCGAACCTTCCGGACACTGCAAGGTAGTGACTCATCTTAGATTTTGCTCGTAAAACAATGGTCCATAACTTCATATAGTCTTTAAAAGAATTCCTTCGCTCTGTCAGTTCAAATCTAAACTTTATTCCTAAATTGACCGAGAAAAAGAAAAACAAAACCCACGCTATTAGATTTTCCCAGTTCTTAAATTCGATCAAATCCCTTCCTTCCACTTTCGGAATTTTAATGTGGAAAATTCTCGAACTCAAACCCATCGAACGCAGAGAAATTCCTTGAACACCATCGAGAAAATTATCAAAGCAGGGCCTTCGATTTTTCTAGAAGATCTGATTATGCACAGCCACTCCATCCTACTGTTCAAATTTTATTAAGGTTTTGGAAAACCAGCAAAGATAAGAGGATTAAAAGAGTTCTGTCTCAGACGTCACTCAAGTCTCTTCTGTTCGCTAAATTTGAGTCACAGGCCTGTGGGTCGCCTTTCTTCTGACAGTCTGCCTAAATTAGGATTCGCTTCAAGATTACGACAGTGGACTCCACTGAGAAAAGACATTATTCATGATTAAAATGAAAATCTTAGGATTAATCGATTATTCCTGATGATTTTCGTTCTATTATAAATATAATCTTCATAATATTTCGTGTTTCTATGCGAAAGACTTCCCCAGGTGTGAATGTGACGACAGGAAATTCATCCTCTTCTTCTTTCTCCAATTTTTCGTTACAAAACAACCAATATTTAAAAAACAAATAAACGGGAAGCTCTTCAGATCCATGTGGTCTCCTTTGTCAACCTTCAGACAAAGAAGGTTGACAACATGAGGTTGACAAAGGAGGCCACATGGATTCGAAAAGCTTCTCGTAATGTATGTTTTAATTATGAAGTTTACTTACGTGTGTTTGTTTTCAATCCTTTTTTAAAAATGTCTTTTTAACACACGTTAAATTTGAAACTATTAACAATTAATACACATTAATTAAGTATTATATATGATGTTTCTGTATTGTTAAAAAGTTTTTTTTTTTTTAAATATTGTTCGTTTTGTAATCCTAATGAAAAATTGGAGAAAGAGGAAGACAATGAATTTCCTGTCCTTGCATTGATATCTGATGAAGTCTTTCGCATAGAAGGACGAAATATATTTTAGTCGGAATATTTTCTCTATAAAGTATATATTAATATTCGAAATTGTGAAGAAAGTTGATGATGAAGAAGAATCGATTTAGTAACTACAGCAACAGAAAAACGATGTTTGGGTAATGAACGCTTTCATATTTGTTGTTGGGTCTTCTTAGGTTTGTAATTTATTCTTTGTTCCATATTATATTTTTTTTGAAGATAGTCTTGGCTTGAGAAAGAAGTAATGATTCGAAAATTTGACTTTGTAAGATTATGTGGATTTTGAATAACTTCAGTCACGTGGTCTTCGAACCATAATTCCTAGTTGGTGGTCATTTCTGTACACGAAACATTTCTACAGTAGAGCAGCGATGGCAAAGCTCAAATGAGACTCAACCCCAAAAAAGTTAGAAGAAGAGGACAGAGAAGAGCATTTAATTAGTAGAAATTATGGAGTACAAGTTAAAGAAAAAGTTTCAACATGAATAATTTTACTTCAGTAATTTTACTTTTTAAAAACCTTTTATTTTATTTAAATAGTTTAAATATATTTTGTACCTATTTCTAAAAACGTAAAAATTTCAATTCTAACATTTCAGTGCTCATACAATACAATTAACGATAACAAACAAACAACATACAAAAGCAAATTCCGTCTCTGAAGTTTAAATTTTATATCAAAGAAAAATCTTTAAACCTGATTATTTGAAATAAATTTTATCTAACAATTAGATCTTGAGAACAAAGTCATATAAATAATCGAAATGAATTACTTTTAAGTTAAAAAAGATTCAATTTTAAAATAACCAAATTTCATTGCTCGAGTGACGGAAATAGGCTCGTAAATCACCTTTCATCTTCCTTCACTCTTCGTCATTCAATCAGCGGAAAAAGAGAAGCAATCATTGAGTGACTGACAGCAGTGGATCAACCACAGATAAGAAGATACGTAATTGTTCACTTATTTCCTTTCTTGAATATCTCTCACTCCTGTTAAAGCTTCCTCTTCCAGGAAATGTAAAAGATTCTTCAAGGCTTAAGCCATTGAAAGAGGGTTTTTTTTTTAGAAGTAATATTCTATCTGTTCATTAATTTTATTGAAGAATATAAAATGATGCTTGAGTTTCCCGCAAGATGTCAGCAGATTCTACATTTTTTTTCTGTGTTCCGATTTCAGTTTATTCAATTCAATTCAATTCAATTTATTGCCAATAAAATATTACATGATAAGTGTTTACATAACATTTTAACAACCCAGTCGTCTTAAGGGAATCCCGTCGAGAAGACAAGTGGGCGTCTTGAGTAGGCAATTAACAAACGGGAAATAATAAAGGTAATACATAACTCAATAATGAGGAAAAATATTTACAAAAGAGAAAATAAGTGAAATTTTAGCAAATATTTACATGCTTATTTTTTGACAGAGAGGACATATTTAGGAATTATGGATACGTGGAATAAAGGGAACAGGAAGAGAGTAGGAATAGAGTGAGGGAATTGGCGGGTACAGAAGAGATAAGATAGGACAGAAAGAGGAATGTGATAGGTGGAAAGGGATTCGGATCGAAATTTCAGCCTGACTTCAATAGTAGATGGAGAATTAGTAAATTAATAAGGTTGAAATGTGTTTTTTAATTTTTTTTTGAATAGGGTAAGAAAAGGACATTCGCGGATCTCTTTAGGTATTTCATTCCAAAGTTGAGGCGAAGCATAACTAACAACTTTTCTTTGATAGTTGGACTTAGTTTTCGGAATGGATAGTAAGAGGTGGGTGACAGATCTGGTATCATAGAAATGGGTGTGAGGGTTAATGGTTAGTGGGATACAGGGATAGAGTTTTTTATTAATTACTTTATAGGTGAAGATCGCTAATTGTAGTTTATAGATGTGGGGGAAAGAGATTATATTATATTTAGGCCAGAGGGATCGAGTAGAATAGTGTCTAGGTTTTTTATCTATGAATCTTAGAAAATATTTCTGAACTTTAAGTAGCATGTTTTCATAAAATTTAGAAGGGTTGCCCCATACTAAAACTCCGTAACAAAGATTTGAATGAATGAGTGACCAATGTAGATTTAGTAGAATTTGAGCTGGGAGAAAGTTTAATTTTCTGATAACGTCTAGGTTTCTGGAGACTATAAGCAATTTTTTGGGCATGTAAATTCCAAGAAAGATCATGGGAAAGATAGATTCCTAAGTATTTGAAGGAGGAGACCTCTTGTATTGGTGAGTTGTTGTAAATAATAGAGAAGTCTTTACGTGAAAGTGTTTTATTCCGTTGAAAGAAGAACATGTATACTGTTTTGGATGTATTTAGTGAGAGATCATTTGCAGAAAGCCAAGATTTAAGGTGGAACAGAGAAAGTTGGGCATCTTGTTGCAGATTTTCAATATTTTTGTTGGCAAAAAGAAAGGTTCCGTCGTCTGCATAGAAGATGCATTTGGAGGCAGATGATGTTAAGATAATATCATTTATAAATAGGTTGAAGAGAAGGGGTGATAGGATGGACCCTTGAGGTAAGCCTTTTGGGGTGGAGTACTAGGAAGAAGAATATCCATTTAGAATAAGCTGATACTGCCTGTCGGAGAGATATGAGGACAGCCAAGATAGGATAGGACCTCTAACTCCATGATGCTCTAATTTTTTAAGTAGAATTTCAACATTAACTGAATCAAAGGCTTTTTTGAAATCAAGGAAGAGTCCTAATACAATTTTATTAGAGGCCATGTTCTCTGTAACAAATTCAGTAAGTTCAATCAGAGCCGTTTCAGTGTTTTTTTCTTTTCATGAAGCCGTGTTGTTGCTGTGCAATGAGATTTTTTTGATATAAGAAGTGGGAGAGTTTAATATGAAATAGTTTTTCAAATACTTTTGAGAAAGTGTTAATTATAGAGATCGGGCGATAGTTCCCTAAATCATCAACATCTCCTGCTTTCCAGATTGGAATAATTTTAGCTCGTTTAAAGGAGGAGGGAAAGACGCCTTCACATATGGAAATATTAAATATGTGAGATAGAGGAAGTGAAATTTCGTCATTGATTTGTTTAAGAAGATTTGGAGAGACCTCGTTAGGTCCAGAAGATAGTTTGTTGCAGAGAGATGTGATAACTTGTTTAACCTCTAAAGAGGAAGTCGGAGATAGAAAAAAGGAGAAAGGAGCTGGGTTCTTAAGGGATTGTTCAGTATTTTTGTGTGGATTAGTGGTAGCATTATTTGGGAGTAAATTTTTTAGAAATTTATCAAGATGTTGTTTCGTCTCTTTTGGATTATTTCGTACTATAATATTGGAAGGGCATTTTACTTTAGTTGAAGGAGAAATTAATTTATTAATGTTGTTCCATTTTTCTTTTATTGAAAGATTGTCCTCGAACAAAAGCTTATAATATTGTTCTTTTGCGGCCCTAATTTTGGATTTTAATTCATTTTGTGCAGTTTTAAGACGCATTAATTTTGCAGAGGTCGGATGTTTTTTGTAAGATTTATAGAATTTGTTTTTCTGACAGATGAGACCTAAAAGTTCCGTCGTCATCCAGGCTTTTTTACTAATTATTTTATGATTATTACTAATGTTCGAGGACAGCGGGAAGTGTTTGTTAAAACCATAGAAAAATAGTTTGTTGAAGATTGAAAGTGTTTCTTCGGTATTTCTTCCTTTTTGCAATTCAGTGGCCCAGTTGATAGATCTGAGATAATCTTTGAACTCAATTACATTTTTGGGTTTGAACTTTCGAATTGCTAGCTTTATTGGTTTTTTAAGGGAGATATCTTTGAATAAGGTTGTAAGGTTTGTTGTGAAATACCCGGGATCATGGTCTGTTATGTAAGCATCAAGAACGCCTTTACTAAGAGTGGGAAAATTTGTAAAGATTTGATCGAGAAGTGAATGAGAGAAGTAAGAGTTCGAGTGACAGGTTGGAGTGTCAATAAGGGGGAAGAAAGAGAAGCAGTTCATGGACGTTAAAAGGTCCGTTTACTTTTTATCATTTTTGTTTTCGAAGTTGACATTAAAGTCGCCCATAAAAATTCCTTTTTTTTTACTGTTGCTGATAAATTGAGCCACAGTTTCTAAATAATTGTGGAAATACAGTGGATTTCCTGACGGGGGTCTATAGATTCCTACAAGAATGACGTCTTCGTTGATAAAGCAGCAAATACATTCTAAATCCATATTGATGAAAGTACAATCGTTAAGATTTTGATATTAAAACTATCCCTGTAGTATAAAGCAACCCCTCCGCCTTTTCTATCATTTCGATTAACAGAGATAACAGAGAAGTGCTCTCTGTTTGGAAGTGCTTCTGGATTAGCGGTCCATGTTTCAGTAAGAAGAAGGAAATCTGGAAATCGTAGTAAAGTTTCTAATGTAGTGTTTAATAAATCCCAATTCGCTGAGATACTGCGAATATTATGTGCTAGAAACAATAGGGAGTCAGGTGAAATATCTTGATTCAAGTTAGAAAGAAATAGCATTGGAAGATGTGGGGCTGAA
>JAFIDM010114184.1:0-18166 GCA_023159025.1 Thereuonema tuberculata
CACTATATTTTGAAATTGATTTCTATATTTATGTCAAACTTAGATATAGATGTAAGAAATACTTAATTTCTTAAAAACGTACTGAAGAAATAAAACTTGTTCTTTAGCTTATAATAAAAGGTTCTGAATATATAAGTAGCAATAACATTGTTTTGTTTTAAATAAATAATGTGTTAAACTGTGAAACACTGCTTCGTTGGATGGTGTCTGGATCTGAGATGGCCCACTTAGTTGAAGAATTGAATTGTATCAGACAGAGAGATGGGAAACAGATGAGCTTCACCACGAAGCTAACAAGAATTCACAGATGGCATTTGCAAAAGATGTCAAGTCTCTGACTCATGTAATGCAAGATCTGGGAAACCCATTCAGTGAAAACAGCTGATTTCTAGTAATTGACAGCAGAAATATTGTACATATGGCAGTCTCAGACGCATTGTTAAATATTGAAAAAAATTGGAATCGAACCGTACGAGTTATTTCTCTAGATTGTACATTGCATCATATATATATATATATAGAGATTTGGATAAATTCCCTAGACACGAGAACCAAGCTTATCCTCCAGCACTGTCGAAGTCTGGGAGCCCAAAACCGAAACAAAATGAGATTTATTGACTTGAAGGACTCGCACCTACTAGAATTACCAAACCAACAGCAGAAATTACAATCATTGACAGTACTACAATTGTCAACATGCTGCGACCAGGATTGGCAAAAACATTTGAATATTTGGAACACAAATGTTACCACTACATTAAGTTTTCATGAAACACAATACACAGTGTAGTAAATTTTAAGTCATTGTTTCCAATGGTGGTATATATATAATTTAAATTACGTCAACGATGTATCTAAAAATTACACATTAATAATGACTTGGTAATTTGTTAAATATATTGTTCTCCATTTGTTTATTAATAATGTATTCAAACAATTAACTCAATCTAATAGAATCCAAGTTAAATATTTTTCAAATATAATTCTATTTGTAATATCTCATATCCCGAGGAAGTAGAAAGTCACACTTCTACGAAACATTGATGTTGAAATCAAGGTATCTGCAATTGTGAAGTAAGTTATGTATTAAAATATATTTTATATTTATGTTTCGATAAAACTGTTTCATTAGAGCAGAGGAAGTTAAGTGCCTCCCTATATACCATTCGAAACATAAAACTGTCAGAAACTTCACATTCAGTTATCAAGACATTGTGAATTATTTGGAATTGTAATTATTATATTTTATGATTGTGTGAATTAAAGTGAAGAAGTCAAATTAAAGTCAAGTGAAAAATTTTGTTACTTTGTTATTAAATGTTATTTTTCTTTCAAAAGAACTGATCCATATCAATTAAGAAGCAAGACAGAAACTACAACAGTTCTGGACGTCCAGACACATGATAAAACTGGTACAAGAAAAAAATTAAGTTTTTTGTTGTTTTTTTTTTAATTAAACAACCCCAGTTGATGAATATTATAATTATATTCTGTGATTCAAAATTTACATCTCTTATATAATGAATCATTCGCACCAGTGCATAAAATAACATGTTAACTGGGCGACACTTGTGTCGTCCAGTGCCGAGTTTGTCGCCCAGTGACTGTGAGTAGTGCTGGCAAGAGTTTTTTTTAATAAAATGGCAAAAACGCATTGAAAATAAAAAATATTTCTGTAAAAATATTTGTATAAGCTCACAAAGCAGCTTTCAATCTCAATGAAATGGAGGAAAAGTGGACGGCACAATCTGATCATCATCCTTGGGTAAAAACTCGCAAGTCTTACACTGCCGAAAAAGTAAAACTACTAATTGAACTGGCATTGGATGTGTATAATGATAGTCGAACAATGACTCTTTCTGCCCATTCTTAGCCTTCGAGGTTCTTGACAAAAATCCACATTGACACCCAAATTTCGAGATACAAAGATAATGGGCTGGAATCAGAGTTTCCTCCTCTCGACCGTTCTCCATCTGTATTGCAGTACAGGAATCCTTTTATGTACCGTGAGATGCTTGATGTTGTAGTAGTAGTAGTAATGGAAAAGGTTATCATTCCGTTAAAAAACTCAGAATGTTTTTCCATCCAGGTGGATGGCTCCGTAGACAAATATAGAGTAAACAATAAGTTCATTACGGCACGATTCATTTCCGAAGACAACGAGATGAAGTCTGTCTAGGCGAAAGCAAATATGCGTGGAGCAGAAGATCTTACGGAATCAGTGAAAATTGTTTTCGAAAACTTAAGACCTTATTGATACAGCAAAGGAAAGTTGACTGGTTAACGACCAGTAAATTCCAAAAATCCAACTGAGGTGGTCAACGCATCTCGTGCAGACGTAGCAAGCCTGTTTGGTATAGATAAAGTGTTGGATTTCGCCGATAACATTGTACAACTGTTTGCAACGGAAAAACTCCCCGCTTCAATTTTAATGACAGCACATACAGCCAAACTATACCACTTTTTGAAGGTTTCTCAACCTCATTCAATATTCAGAAAGTTGGTGCAGTCGTATGCTTCTCTAACATCACATAGTGCAGTGTCAGTGCATACGAATTTAAAAGCAAACAAACAATCAAGCCTGTCACGAGAAGCTTTCAGTCAAGAATGTACGTAGCTCTCAACGGAGTTGGAATGGCTTTTTTTGATCCAAGGCCAGCAGTAGCAAAGTTTCTAGAGAAAAAAGAAAGAAGAAGAAAACTGCCAGATCCCAAACTCTATCAAGACCAGGAGTTTGTACAGAAATTTTTCTCTAAAGACAGCAACCTTTAATAATGTGTCGCCAGTTGTTCATTGTTTAAGTTTTTATTTTTAAATTGGGAGTATGGTAATGTTTTCATCTGGAGAAGACATTCAGTGCTTTTGAATCTTAATAATTTAGTATAACTATTCTTTAAAATTTAGTTCTAATTTAAAGAGTATTGTTAGTAGTGAGTGGAGTTTCTATTTTTATATGAAACTCGTTTCTTGTAAGCAGTAATAGACTAATAGACTAATAGCCTTTAGACTAACTATTTACAAATTATTAATCTAGCATTGCTTTGTTTTGATTTTGCTGGGAATATTAAATTTTAATATTCACCAATAGTAAAATTTAAAATAGTTGGACTGATAAGTGAATTAATATTATATGTTTATGCTTAAAAAAAAAAAAAAAATAATAAAAGAGAAAATTTTTTTATTAATAATTTAGTCTTTTACTATTAATAATTTAAATAATAGTTTATTACGCACTTATGTAAATTAAGTGATGACGTGGTGTGACGATACAAGTTAGTCAGGTGTGAGACGTGTCAGATGTTAACGTAAAGTCGACCGGGAAAGTTGAACTGGTGAAGCCGTTGTGAACGGGTGAAGTAATAAGGTTAGCCGATGGAGCTAACCCGACCCGGGGAATAAAATGGAACGGCACCCACAGAGAGAACTATGAGTAAGTTTCTTTGCTCAAAGAATAATTATATCCCGAGCGATAATAATTAAAGCTAAAATTATTATACGTGGAATGAATCAAGCCGATTCATGAACATTAAAGCTTGTTGCATTTAAATTAACGCAATTAGAAGTAAAGAAGAATACATTATGAAGACGGGTAACGCTGGAGTTAAGACCGTAAGAAGAACTGAGAGAATTTATTCCTGTAAGTTCGAAAGGCTGTGGACAATAGTAATTAGTAACTAACAATTAATTTGATTAAATTGAATCGAGAATTCAAGTAATAGAGATATCTAAAGAAGAGATAAAATTCCAGTTATCGTGCCGGACTAATCCATTGAGAAAAGGAAGGAAGGATAATTCAAGACTTGAAGTTGCCTATTCCAAGACGGAATGAAGTAGCTAAAATTATATTGAACATTAAATAATTATATTAAGCAATATAATAATATATTATTCCGAGTCAAAATAAGAAAAATTAAGAAGAAGATATTCTGAAAAACTGGAAAAGAATTCAAGAGGATATTCGAAGAAAGAAGATCGACTATCAAATAGATTTAGGAAGAAACGGAAAGTAAAACCTACAAGCGGATACCGTTTTACAAGAAGAGTTGGTAGTCTACTATATGGATACTGCTGAACGGATAGAAGAAGGATAAAAGATAAAAGAATAGAAGACAGCTATAACTAAAGTGTTAGTGCTACGAGTAATAATAGTGGGAATATTACATAAAAGTGAAACGTGCAAATTTAGTGAAAACTTCATTAAATTGATGTTATGTGCCAGTGTTTTAGTGATAAAAGAATTCACCGAATCAATAAAGAAGTCAGAGGATAAGAAGACGACATTCTGTGAGTACTATTATTTATTATAATAAACTAAGGAATGAGAAGATAACTACACAAAGGAATAGAGTTGTTTAATGAGTTGTAATAATCACAGAGTATAGTTCTTTTGAATTAGTAAAAATAATAATTAAACAATTATTAGTGAAATTGTATTGTTAAAGATAAACAATACAAATTATTGTGAAACATTCACATAGGTATTATTAGTCGGTTATATATATAATAACATTGAGAATATTTGCATACTAAGTGAATATACACTATAATCTCATACAAGTGATATCGAGACATTCCTTTAGTGTAAATAATTTATTTTGTAAAATTCACAATCGGTGAAAAGCCAATTCTATAAATATACTGAACTCTAGATTATAATAAGTAAATATTCATATTTGTAGTAAGTTTGTATTGAAGTTCAAATTAATGCATTGAATTATAATAGCATTTATTTAATTTAAATTGGAAATAAATCCAAGAGGATTAAGTTTATTTTTCCTGTAAATGCAAATGGGCCTTATTTGCTAATTATTGCATTTGATAGACAAGCAAGAATTATTAATGAATATATACATGTGTATTTTGTTTTGTTAAGAGTGAAATCAAACTCTTAGAATTTTGTATAGTAATTTTGAATTTGTTTCGAAATTAAAATTCTGTTTTAAAATTTTTCATGAGCGTAGGGCATTATTAGTTTTACACACCTCTGCTAAACCCAGTACGAATTCTGATAGCAGTACCAATTGATTTTTTCATCATATCCCTATCAGATTTTATATTTAAAGACTTAAAAAACTCCAATGTTTGATTTCCTTATATTTCGATTTTAAATAAATTTTGCTTTCGGAAACTAATATTTTAAGCTGTAGAAATGCTTAAGGGGTAAATTAACAGCTGGTTAAGGGGGAAATTGACAGCTGAAATAGAGGATACTCAATCAGGATTTCAGGAAGATAAGGGCACACGAGAAAGTATCTTCAAACTAAGGATGGTTTGTGAGAGAAACTTAGATTTGGGAAAGAAGATCTACTTGTGCTTTGTTGAATATGCCAAAGCATTTGACTCAGTTGACCATAACCGTTTAATTCAATGCTTAATTAGGATATAGGAATTGATGGAAAGGACTTAAAAATCATTATAAACTCATACTGGAACCAATTAGCAGCAGTGAGAATCGGTGGACAAGAAACAGATCCCTTTGAAATTAAAAAGGGAGGTAGTAAGACAGGGTTGCGTTCTCTCCCCCCTTCTGTATAATATATATAGTGAACAGATTTTTAGAGACCTAAATCAATTTGGAGGAATCAAGATGGGAGGAAGGAACCTCAACAACTTAAGATACACAGACGATACTGAACTTCTGGCAGATTCTGAGGAAAATCTACAGCTGTTGGTGAACGAGGTAGAACGAGGCAGAACTTGATCAACAGATTAATTATAAGAATACAAAATGTATGGTAATTAAAAGAGGAAATGAGATGACAAGGATAGACATACGGATAAACAATAAAAGACTAGAACAGGTTGACTCCTTCATTTACTTAGGACAGCTTTTCACTTCTTTATGGATCTGAGACCTGGCCTGGACTCTCAGTAGAGACAGAAAGAAAATTGACGAGTTTTGAGATGTGGATTTTGAGAAGAATGTTTAAAATTCCTTGGACAAGAAGAATGAGTAATGATGAGGTATTGAGATTGGCTGAATACGAGAGATCATTGATTAAGACCATAAGGGAAAGAAAAATGAAATATTTCGGTCACCTGATGAGACAAGATGATCTACAGAGGTTGATGCTGGAGGCAAAGTTGGATGGGACAAGACTCAGAGAAAGACCGAGAAAGAATTGGTTTGACAACATCCAGAGACTGGACTGGCAAGAATTACCAGGAATTCTCCAGAATAGCAATAGACAGAAAATTTTAGAACCATGGTCGCCGACCTCCTGGATGGAGATGGCATGTTAATAAGAAGACGAAATGCTTAAAAGATTTTAATTATTGACATCATTAAATTTAATTTAATTTATCAGGAAATACAGTGGTACAGATCAAGGAACGGATTATGTTCGTGAACCGAAAAATTCGTGATCCGAATCAATTTTTCCCATTGCAATTAATGTAAATCCAAATAATACGTTTTTGCCTTAGAAATTTTTTTTAACATCTTATTGCTTTATGTGTTAATACAGAAAGGAAATAAATATAACAGTAATATTGGAAGAAAGTAGTATTTAATTACCAAAATAAAACTAATTTTACAGTATATACACAATTTACCGTCGATTTCGCATTGTCGTACTCCTTGGCGAGATCCGAAACACGAACGCCACTTTCATGTTTAGCTATAATTTCCGTTTTTGTATCAACAGTAACGCGTTTAGGATTCTTACCACCACCTTTACTAACACTTATCACTTTTTGGGGAGCCATAATAAAGGATAAATTTAACTGAATAAAGAAAAAACTAAAATATCAACACTTGTTGTTGGGACTCTGCTGCACCCACACGAGTGTGGCGAACTGGGTTGCTGCTGGGGTGTGGCTGTTCGCAAAGTTTTGTGCGCCGCGAGTCATACGAGTCATGCACTCCGTGCGTGCGTGTTCGTGAACCGAAGCAAAATTTGTTCGCAAATGGTGTTCGTAGACCGAGACGTTAATGATCCGAGGTATCACTGTATATATTTATAATTCCCAAAACCTATACCCTGATACCAATATCAGCGTTTACAAATATCTGAAAGAAAATAAGAAAACAGCTTTTTAACATTTTAATTAGTAAGCTATAGTATTTTAACTGAATTGCGAAGCAGAACTTCGTTCACCATATATGGAGTTGTCACGCATCTTCAGAGATATAATGAACTGACTATATTTTCATTAATTTTTAAAAACCTAACTGTTGAAAACTATCAGTACTTGATTTCCATTTTCGCAAATATTCTTGACAATTTCTAGAATGTCCCCGACTGGTACAGATCTAGCATACTGCTATTACATCTAAAGGCAACAGTCAAATTTTTCTATTACGATTTGGCTTTACATATCCTGACATTTAGCGATTCACTACTTGCTATAATGATAACTGCGGCTCAGATAAGCAATTAAGTTGTTACACATCTCCATACGGTGATACGTGTTATTTCGTTATTATTTGACTTATTTGTGTGGCAACTAATTGTTTGATAACGAATGGATCAAGATGCCAAGCGAAAAGAAGAAAGGAATTTTTGATCAAGTTTAATTGTTAAGTTGCTACAAATAATGACAAATCTTCAGACAGGAGAAGAGTCTGTATTTATCGTCTCCTACTTTTAAATTCAACGGTTGGAAACGAATAAAAGCTTCAAGATGAATTGGACCCGTGCGAAAAGCTGTTTTACGGCGGATTCCCAATTTTATAGATGAACTATTCAACCACTGAAAAGGTACTGTATGAACTTAGGGTAAAGGTGGGGGCAGACGGACACCCCCTAAAAAAAGTGACATTAACGTTTCAAAGTTGGCAACTGTAGTTCCGGTGTAACGAAATGTTAAATAAGGCAACGTGCGAGTGACTGTGTGATATATCCATTTATATCTTCAAATATAACGGGTCCATCCTCATCAAAAACTTGACAAGAAAAAAAAAACTGTAGCTAGAAAACCAGACAGAAATATGCATTTAGAATATAAGATTTTTACGGAATCAATAACTTGCTCTAACATATTGTCACGAGGTTAAGTAATGCCAATGCACACTGTAGCGGTGCGTAAGCTTAAACTACATGATCCTGTCTTCTGTTAGAGATTTTAATAATTAGCACACACTACACGTGGGGCACACGGACACACCAATGTAGGAACAAACGGACACTTTAACAGTTTTTAATGGTTTTAAGTAGTTTTCAAGATAATTGAGCTTGGCACATTAAATCATGGATTTCTAATCAGTTGGGAATGCGTGCGGAATACACTCATTCAATCCCAATCGCCTTCCTGAGCATGTATTTCGTCATGGGACTGTTCATGAAGAAATTCAGCAACCATCTAGTACTCTGCAACAGCCACAAGACGCCCATAACCATCGCGATAAAACAATAATAGAACCACAAGAAACGGACGATTTATCTTAAAAGAGTTTCGAGGAATTTAACCCTGTGCCTTCAACTTCAAAAGACAAACAGGAAACGAAAAACTGGCGAATCACAAATACTGACGTACCCTGCATTTATCAACCAAATTAAACAAAGGAAAATGAAGTTAGTTAACAAGAATAGCAAGAAAACAAATCCGATGGATGGAACAAAAGTGATGTGTCGGATATGTAAAACATTTATAAAAAAGGTGAAAACTAGGTGCAGTGCCTAGGTGTTTGTGGTGGTTTTATGTGAAGTGTGTCTTCAACAGAAACTACGCTTATTTTGTGGGCCATGTTTGCCACAGTGATGACAGTGAATAAACAAAATAATGTCGTTTGCCCCTACCAAGTGTCCATTTGCACCACCCTGGTGGGACAGACGGACACCAGTCGACTAATATTAGTAACAGAAAATTGCTTAACGATAAGACATTTGTTTTAAATATAATTATTATTAACATTCAAAACAATGTTCAAGATTAATTGTAATTTATTTTATTTTGATATATTATAAATATATTAGGAGTTATTGTGAAAAAAGTACTTAGTGTCCCCATTTGCCCCACCCTTACCATAAATGTTTCCTGAAATTTATCTTTTCAAAAAGTTTCAATTTAACTTTGGTTGTGATGAATGTGCTTCATCTTAGTGTTATCTTTGAAAGCCAAAGAAGACTACTTTGTAAGTAGTTATTGGAGAGAAATAATTAACAGGAAAAGTAAAAATAAATATATATCCAAATAATATATCTATTTTTTTTCCTTTTCTACATGACAGAGTAGAGTTTTATTTGATTAATAAGTTCTACACACATATCACACTAAATTCATTCTCGTTACCTTAGGAATATCATCGTAATACCAACAATATATTTAATTCTAACACTCTATTAATCTACTCAATATAGAACAATATATTTTTAGTATTGTCCCTTTGTATTACTGTTTTATTAAATTATAAGCTGATTTGAAGTAGCTTAAGAAAGCTATAATTTTGAAAGCAAAATATTGAGTAAAAAAGCAAGACAAGTTCATTTGAAAAAAACAAAATGAAGCAAGTAATTTAACGTACGTGAAGAGTACTTATAATATAAAAATAACGAGGCCAACGCACTTACTAAAAATTAAAAAGTATAACAATTAAAAGAATCTAATATACTGCAGCGCTGTTGGTCACTTGCTAGCAGGCCCCCCACATCAAATTCAGGGCCCAGGTACCATTACAGCCTCCCCCCTCCAATGTAATGGGCAAAACCATGGATTCTTAGCTAAAAATATCACCAAAACACCACACGATTTCCTATTTCTCTCTTTTAAATATGCCATACACAGTTTTAGCATTATTTTAAAGTTAATTAATTTAACATCAGCATCTTTTTCCAGCTCAACCCAAAAGTTTAGAAAAAATAGAAAAACAAATCGCTTTATGCAAATGGTTAAAGTAGGAAAATAGTTTGTATAAAATATAGACTTAATTATAAAGAAAAGCCTATAAGTGATAGGCTAATTCAGATAATTTTTTTATGCAGTTAAAATCTCAGCCCGGGCCCTTTTGACGGCCGGGCCCCAGTGCTAAGGACCAACTGACCCGCCCTTTGTGGGGGCCCTGCTTGCCAGCGGCTTTGCAGAGGAGCTGAAACTATAGTATTGTAGATTCTTTAATTTGGGTTAAACTTTTTAATTTTTGTAAGCGCCTTTTTTTTTTTTTTAGAATATAAAAATAATGTAGTGGGAAAATGAAAGACATTTAAGTTACTTTGAATATTAAAAAAATATAATAGTTGAATAAATAAAAAAAAAATAAATATTCAAAAGCAAATAAGGATTTATAGCGAAAGAAATATAAATAGAAAAGGGAGAAAAATGATGAATTTCCTTTCTAAACATTTCTCAATTGTTGATGGCTGAGCAGCAAACAGGGTCGTGAATCCGAAGATCGTTCTTTCTCTGAGAAAGTTAAAATGAATAATCGAAGAAAATAAAGGGAATGGATTCATCCAAAGCAAGGCTTCAACAAAAAGAGTAAAGGATAGAGAATGAGCATAAATTTGAATATCCAAGTGAGTTCCAGAAGTTTCATCCTGAGGTAAAGGTGAATAAAGACAGAATTTCCGAACGGTTTCAAACGAGTACCTTCAATTGCAATGAAATACGAGAATATGTTTCAAAGAGTGTGAAAAAGATAATTGTTAAATTAAGTTTTTTTATTAAACCTAACAAAGTTTTAGAACAAGTTTAATTCGAAGATGGAATAGTCGATTAAGAACAAGGTGGATGATAGAAACAATTGCATTTGTAATTAGATGTAAAAGTAAAAGACGAACTCTTTAAATCAATGACTTTAGAATAAACTTTAAAGAATTATTTTTATATATTTTATAATCGTATGTTGATAAAAGAAAATGTTAATTCCATTTCAGAATACGAAGTAAATCCAACTACATCTTAACTAGAAAGAAAAGATTAGGATTTTTTTTTTTTAATTTCAAAAAATTCTGCTAGCTTTGAATTTAAAATATTCATAATAGGACTTAACCTACCTACTTTCGTCGAAGAAACATTTTAACATACATTATGCAATATATCAGTACATTTATAATAATTATAACGAATTATGATTTATTTAGCATATTATATATTATAATTTTTTTTAATTAAAATGCATATCTTCTCGAATTACTGTTTGGATCAAGTATTAATATCCCCCCAAAAAAATAATTCATTAAATACAATACATATACAAATTATAAATCAATTTATCATTAAATTTCCAGATATTGTAAAGATACATTTTATACTTTTTTTACTGAAGATATACTTCGTTGCAAACTTGACAAGTCTGGAAACAAAAAAACAAAAAAAGGACTCCTTGCTTCTTCAGCCATTGTAAGAACAATCTTTTTCATTCCAATTTGTTTGTTTTTTTTTATTCTCGCAAGGCATTCTCGAATTCTCGTCTTATGTAGTTCAAATATTTATAAAATGAATAAATGCTTTGAAAAAACAAGATTACAATCATCCACGAGTCTTCTCGCTTCAGGACGGAAACAGAAATAAAAACAAAAAGTAACTGTCTACCTTGTCTTCCGTTTCTTTACAGCTTCTCCTTTCTTTGGTTCAACTTTACATTTTTAAGGTCAATGGGACTTAACTGAAAAACAAAAAAAGAACAGCTATATCTCTAATATTAGCCTTCCCGAAAAATAAATAAATAATTAAAAAAAAAAAGTTAGAAAATCTTGAAAACAAATAAACTAAGTCTCCCCACCCCCCTCCTAACTTACGAATGTTGACCATTAAGATACAGAAGTATCTCCCTTTGGTAATACGACGCTTGTCTTTGTCTTTCGGCGGTAAATCAGTTGAATTCATTTATTTTTACTTTCTGTCGTTGTTTTTTTAAGCCTAGTGCTATTGCACAGTTAATAATAATGTTTTTTAGGCTTTTATTTGCAATGACAAATGAAAAAAAGTCAATTAGGTTTTGGTCAGAGTACAATTTGAAATTAACAAACCGAGTTATAAAAAAGTGCCACTACTACTGATTGGCGCATTTATTCATATTGTAATTTAAGTCAAGTACAATTTCTTGCGATGTCCGGATTGAGTTTCTGTAATATATCAAAAGCCACATTTCGAACAATACGGACACATTGGATCAACATGATCATATTCGCTCTCAACATAGTCGATTCACTACAGATCCCAATTTTCTCCAATTACGCTGTTTTTCTGTCAGCGATACTGACCTGGACGGGAAGTCGGGTTGTTTTTCTCCCAACCTCCAGGCCATGGAAAGTCCTTCGAGGGCACTCAACGGACTATTTCTGTCGGTTTGAGCTATGGAGGGCGTTTCATACAGACACGGAAATCCTAATAGCGCCTCCCTACAGAGTTGATAAAATTCGATCGAAGAATGACAGCTAAGATCGTAGGATTATTTTGAAACAATAAAATCACGAGTCTTAACGTAGGATTTTCAATCAAGAACAGTATAAGATAAAAATTTCACTTACATTAAGGGATTCCCAAGCTGTTGATCACTGTCGTAGAGCAACGATTGAGAATGAGGCCACCCTACAGCCATTACTAAACTGGAGCGAAAGTTTATATCGCTTTCAAAACTGCGTCACTGCAACGACGACGAATCAGCGACGTCCAAAATTACACTCTGCTAAAACCGCCTACAAGCATTAAGAGACGATGCCTGGAGTCGATGGGGGCAACCTGGATTGAAATATTAAAAATTGGCTTTAGTAAATCACCTTACGATATTTCCAAATTACTGTAAAATGAAGTTTTTTTTTTAAAAAAAAAAGAAAAGAAAAATAACTTTAGTAGCAGTCCCATTCTGGCATTGTGGAGAAAGAAGGGTTTACATTCCAAGAGGTCTCAATTTATTCAATTTTAAGTAGGCTTAAATGTACAAATCTCGTTTATGTTTCTACATATCTGCAACAGGTAGAACAGCGCCTCGAAAATTACAAAAGTTAAGAAAAACAGCTGTTCCAGTCGTGAGTCAAGTGATATCGGAGCTAGAATCAATTTACTTGAAAGATTTATTCAATTACTTTCTGAAGAAACTGAGGCTCATAAATTGTGTTCTTCCCTCTCTAACACCCTCAAGTTCTGAACCGCCACATGAATCACCTTGAAAGTTGGTATGCATTTACAAAAACTAAAGACGAACTAACTTTTATATTTAAAATAATTGTCTTGTTGAGAATCCTATGTGTGAAGGTCACAACAATACCCACTTAAACAATGAATTTCTATTTGATATCTTACACACGCTTATTAAAGCTATTGATGTTTATGATCTTCAATATGATTAAAATAATTGGATCCAGACAAGACAACCTACGTATTCATATTTAATTGATGGTTTTTTTCAGAAGATATAATTCCCAATTTTATAGTAAACTTAAGTAAGTGACCCTAGTAGTACAATTTACAATCTATCAAACATTGCCTTGTTAAGAGTGACTATTATTAATTGTCGCGTAAAATTCATTTCTTCAAGCTGCTTTAATTCAAGGGTCAAGAACAATTAACATCACAGCCTCGACGGTACACCCTTGGCGACAAAAGAATGCGTTATTGGCGCCCAAGCATTTCCATCGGATCGGAGTCACATTGGGTCAAGGTTATCCTATTCCTTCTCAGTCGATTCACCACTATTTTCTTGAACTGGTCAGTGACCACTACGCACCTCCACTCCAGCGAGCTCATTGGGCTCAGACTCCCGGTTAGGGCTGTTATACATACAAGACTTTCCTGAAAGATTTCTGTAGCTATTAGGAATAAGAAATCTGTATTTTTTGAATTATAATATTGTATTGTAAAGAATTTTTAATTTCGAGGAAAGAAAGCTTCTTTTTCCTCCTTTACTACGACCTGAAGATGTTCTTCGATTAGAAGAACGGCTTATTAGTAAGTATTATTATTATTATTATTAGTAAGTTAGTATGATAGAATAGCATATGAAAGTCTCGTTTACTTTTAAATAATATAAAAAGAAAATTCAGTATTTATTCTGCATTATTTAAGCTGCTTAAATATTTTATAAAATACAGTAAAACCCCGTTATTACGCTCCCGCTTATAGCACTATCCCGTTCTTTACGCTCCTTTCATGCGGTCCCTGGAATTTTCTATATAACTCTGTATACTTTTACCCTCTTATAACGCTTCAAATCCCTCTTGTAGCGCTTTTTTATATCGGAAATTTTGTATCGAAAAGAAATGTAACACTGTAACGAATCTTTTCTTTCCCTGGTAGGAGGGAATCTTTGAACTCTTTGAAGTGCGGGTCTGCGATACAGTAAGTTAGTGCAAAATGTCGAAGCGGAAATCCCTTTCTATAAATGAAAAATTGCAAATTCTTCGTAAGTACGACGAGAATTCTACACTAAATCAGAAGGTTTTCGCAGAATCTAAGAATTCCCTGATCCAGTCTGAGAACAATAATAAAAAATAAGAATGGAATTATCAATTCAGCGAAGGATGGTTGCAAACGTAAAAAAGTAGTGTGGAAAATGTGAAGATGCCGAGGAAATTCTAATTGAATGGATTCATCAGTCCCGTGATGCATCAGTGCCATTAAGTGACCCAATCATTCAAGAAAAGGCGCGTGAAATAGCGGGCAGTGCACTGAAACTGCTCCGAAAATATATTTGTATTGCTCCTAGTGGAATATCAATTGATGTTAATAGTTTCTTGAACCGCATTCAAAATGTCATAATTTATAACAGTAGCATACACACACGGCAAACCACAATCAAAGATTTTTTTAATAGGAAATAAGCTCACATTTGCACTATATCTATTTCAGAATCAAGTATCTTTCCTGTAAAATGGTGTCTAAATGTTTCCGCATCATATAAATCATTCCCCGTTTATAGCGCTATCCCGCTTATTACGCTTGTAGGTCACGGTCCCTTGACCAGCGTAATAACGGGGTTTTACTGTATTTTATAATTTTAATCATGCCAAGTAAACTGAAAAACGGGATTTCTTAAAAAATTAATATATACTATTAAACACTGTTACTGTTCTAATGCATTCTAGGAGAATTTGTCACCTTCACGTGCTGATTTCTCTGTAAGGAACCAACACAGGAAAAATTAAAATATGGAAGTTAGATTGTCTCTCGTTTCTAATTTTGCACGCCAAGTTTCAAGATTATTTACCAAGTGGTTGTAAAGTTATTTGGGGGAGAAACACAGATCAAATTATTTGATGAGCCTCACTTCCCAAGGAAAACTAATATTTAACTGATTAAAACCATTATCATGGAAATAATCTAAAATGAAGAAGTGCCAAAAATTAGGATTGATTCTTCCCATAAAGTAGGAATTATTTCTGAAAATGAAAATGATTGTTAAATAGCAACAATGATTACTAAGGAATGGGTGGGAGAATCCGAACCTCGTGTCTTGATCATAACACAGGTAACCCCGTTGATTGCGAAGGATACGTTCCAGAAAGTCGCAATGAGTGAAATTTCGCAATCAACGGGGGATTTAAAAAAAAATCATTTTAAGAGTATGAAAAAACACTATTGATAAAATAAACATTATTAATAAGAAAATAAATATTTTATGCAGCTTAAAAGTATTGTAACACTGAAAGAAACTGAAAAAAATATTTTATCACTTTGTTCCGCGTTGCAAAAAGAATCTAGTTTTCCTTGCTGGGCCTGTCTACATTTATTACGTAAAATTTGTTGTTAACAGTCAAATAATACGTCACAACCACGCTTTACAGCACTTATTCGCTCGTAATCTTCGTCCTTTTCTTCTAACAACTCCATGCATTGATTGTGAAGAGAAAGGGCCTTGTCGATGATTTTGATCAAACAATGTATCGCAAATTGAATACGTACTTACGCATATATTATCGTCTAGACAAGTAGCACGAAAACGGTGAATAATTTCTGATATTATTTGTACATAAAAGCAACAAAAACGCTATGTTCAGAGACTCTGGTCATACTCTAGGTCGTCACTTGCACGAGCGCCTGCAGGATTTTTTTTTCCAGTGGGGGCTCAAAACATATTGACAGTGTAAAAGAAACGTCCGTAATTATTGTATTTTACATTTTAAACAATATAAAATAAAATTATTAGGTAGAAAATTGATAAATTTGGTTATAACTAAGTCCTCTTGAGAGATTTTTTTTTATATCTTGGGCAGATTCATATTATTTTAAGTTCAAATATTATCTTTATTTATTAAATATCAATTTCACTTATTTAAAATATGAATTAAATTAAACAAATCAGTAAGTGATATCACATGGACAAGTAGTTGGTCATTGCTTATAAATATGGAAAACATTCGATAAACAACTATAATCTCATTATATTTAATGGAAATATGTTTTAATTAAGAATTATTCTTCGACGCGTAACAAGAAGCCAAAGTACATCACCAAAACTCTGAGATGGTGCTAAAACAACTATTCATGCCATCTGCAGACTTATTCATAAATACAGTAGTAGTGTAAATATTTACCTTGTGATAATTTAAGAAGAATGTCTTTACAATCCACGCCACTGCAATTTACGCACTGTCATCTGCTTCACATTTGGTCGAAGTTTGGTTGAGGTGGGTCGAGTGGCTCAAGCGGTAGAAACGATTTCTCCAAACTTCATTGCCGAGCAGATTTTAATGTTCCCTTCGAGACGATTCCTCTCAAAATGATCCTAGGGAACTTTTTCGAATTGGAGCTTAAAGCCTGTCAGGACAAATGGCGGCCAGACGTGGCGATAGCCATATTATTTCTCTAAATCCATCAATCGATTCAGGAAATGTGAAGTTCCGCACTCAAGTTATTCCAGAAGTGTTGTTAACTTGGAAGTTAAATATATTTTAATTTTTCACTGGATCTCTTTAGCTGGGAACACACATTCTGAAACAAAACAGAATAGAATATTAACAGAGTGACTGAAGTTTTAAAATTTCCTGTAAAAAAAAGTAATCTTGACATAAGTGGTTATCAGATTTAAATTTAATTCTTAACTTAAACTGATTTATTTTTCTAGTATTACTTTAATATCTTCTCGACGTTTTACGTCCGTGGCCCTATACTTACTATTCGGCATATGAACCAAAGATCATACGGTTATTTCGTTTCAGTAACCAAAGCAAGTCATCGATGGTCTTTACAGTACGTTTTATTATAATCGATTCGCTATGGTTGATACGATACGTAAAGTAAAATAAAATCTTTTTTATAAAAATGATTTCAATTTTACAAGTGTGTTGATTATACATTCGACATTTTGCTTTATATGCAACTATGTTGGTGAATTTTTAGAAATTTTAATGAATTTACTATTAACGTTCGTTAATGCGAATGTTCTAAATATGGGGGTTGACTTATATTTTATTGTGCATTTTCTGTCCTGTAAAGACACAAAATAATCGTAATCTAAGATAGAATCTTCTATCGCAACGTAGAAGTGCAACTGGTACATAGGTTTTGATTTTGGTAGTTCGATATATACAAGGTGGCCATACTTAGTGGTGGTGGCGTTCAATGTCTCCTGTAGTTGACGAAATGCAACCAAACTTTCATTCCAATACTCGATAGAACATGGGTTTCGATTTATTTATTAAAGTATAAAATTTTGCCATCAGGGAAGTTTGGCGCAAAAGACACTACAAATTAATTTTCGTTTTCCTACAAGTTACAGATGCTCTAAGATCTGCATTCCCTGAACCAGCTTTCTTCAGCGGAACAACAGATTTGCCTCACATGCTTCGTTATTCTACCTTTAAATGTTGCTAAATTGGGAACATGTCCTTTTTACATCGAATTTTGAGATGGCCGAATACCAAAAATTACAGGGGTCGAGATCAGTGGGACTGAGGTGGCCATGCCGCGGGAAATGTACGACTAATCAGTTGGTAAAACCGGAGATCAGGGTACAAGCCTTCGACGAACTGTTTTTGATGGCTGCTTCCGCCTCTTGCTAAAAGGGGCAACCACGGTAAATTAGGCTTATACAAACCATTAAACCGGAAAAATAAACAAAGAACAAACCAATTACGATAATTCCAAGCACCAACACAACTCAAGAATCCACTTAGGCCACTGCAACTAGCGGTCACCGAAGCGGTAAACCACCCGTCACCGATGTATCCTTCCAAGCCAAGATGCTGATTGGCTTGTACCCTATTCTCCGTTTTAGCCTATCAGTTTTCTGTGAATTGTTATCGTAACACTGACAGCAAATGCAACCCAATGAGTTAGGGTACTCCAT
>JAFIDM010114185.1:0-18165 GCA_023159025.1 Thereuonema tuberculata
TGTGTGAAATGAGAATTGTAGCTCAGTCCTCTTGTGGTACTGAGATTTATTTAGTATTTCTAATGAGGATTGTCATATCTCTTACAATTAAATACTCTATAGAGGAAATGATTCGACTACATTCCTTCTATAGAAATGAAAGAAAAAAGTATGTGATGTTGTGAAATGTCTGTTACATAAATGGAGTTAAGTACAGAATCGCATCCATCTTGGATTTAACTGTGATAAAGAAGAGATCCAATAATAGTCTGTGTGAATGGGAGACTTTTTCTTGGATTCTAAATATCCTGTAAAGTAATTCAGATGATTCAAGAGTTTATTTCTTGGCAAAATGCAAAATAAAACAGGAAACATAACTTTTCAAGGCATCATGTGTTTTCTTAGGACTGTACTGACTAATAATTTTGAATTGTTTGGTATGTTGAGTGTTGTCTTTTCTTATTTCTAGGCTCTTGGTAGCCAGCCTGCCCCAATCCGTAACGCACGTAATGAAGCTTACCAAATGCGAATGCAGGGATTTCATTCAGGAAGTAAATCCGGAGGTCGTTCTGAAGTAAGAATCTTTATTTATAGCTTTAAGTAAAAGTTTTCTTGAATTAAAAGGTTGTAAAGAAAAGTATACATCAGCCAAGTAAATTGAGAACGTAGCTTAAGGAGGCAGATAAAAAGGAAAAGAAAGTCAGTTGTATATCTCGGGATGGTTGATCATATCCTTAAATGTAGAGGATAAGTGTTTTTTTTTTTTTAAAAAAAAAACAAATTTTTATGATTGAAGTTCTTCTAATCTTTAAGTTCTTCCATAGAATGTAAGTACCCTTTATGCAGCTATTTCCACTTGATTACTTCCTTCTTTTATTCTGTTTCCAGATGGAGTTTCCAACAGTTATTATATCTCTCCATTGATAGTACTACATATGATTAAAGAATCCAGATAGTACTGTTAGGGTTTCTCCAACATATCCCTTATTTTCTAAATTTTAAGATATCCCATTTCTCTTTTTATGGGTTCAAAAATTATTTTAAACAGATCTATTTAGAACCACCTTATATTTATCTTTTCATATCCTGATTAAGTTTCCCCATCTTCTTTAGGAACCTTTTACCGTCACTGTTTTAATAATTTCAATCTGTTTACTGTTTTGTGTCCTTCCAAAGATAAGCATATACATTTCTACTGTTTTTTCATATAACATGGACATACAAATCTACAGGATACGATTATAATTTGTTCCACTGTAACATTTGTAACATCAAATGCTTTAAACATAGAAATTGCCTAATGTGTTCTTACTCAGCCGAGTCCAAACAAGTCAATGACCTAATTCTTAATAAATACTTTTATAAAGAGTGAAAATGCATGCTGATGCGTTACTATATAAGATAATACACTTAATAAGTAAATGATAGCTTAATAAAAAAAATAATGAATGTGTTCAGATATGTTAGCTTTATTTGATGGTGGAAGTTGAGCTGCTAACGTCAAGAGTTGATGCCACCTCCACCAGAGTATCCAAACACTCCATTTTACGCTCCATTTGACTATTGTTGGATTGTGTAGTTTGGTTAATTTCAGTTTTGATAAAAATTTAGAAAGATGAGAAGGATGAATGATTGATATAAGTAGACTGTGCAAAAAAATATATCTTAGACAAGAATAGGCAATTATGCAGAGAATCTATCCCACACAGCAGAATCAAACAGCAAATTGAGAAAAGCTCCCCCCTCTTGAATTTCACAACGACTACAGTATGAACATAAGCTGTGGTATACATCGCCATCTTGGTTGATGGGATCAGCCTGCTCTCTCGACGGTCGATGTAGTTGACAATTGGCACCAGCAGTGCTCACGTCACACGGCTTAGCTGAATACAACCAATAAGGGGGTTGTCAGGCAAGATGGTAGTGGAAGAAGAAAGGTATTATTGTGCTGATGGTGAATCACATTCCATAACAATGTCAGGAAGGCATTAATGTGAATTTTTAAGCTCTGAATCTTGAACTATTGGCATTTCTGGTTGCCTCCTGAAAAACTGACCTAGAATTGTCTTCTTTTTTTTTTTTTTTTTTGCATTTCCACTATAGGTTCCTAAATCAGCTCAATAGGGGAAGGTGTTGTACCTTTGACCAGTTTTCACTAAATGAATTTTCAAATTTTTTGTACTCAAGTAAATCCTTACCTGAATGAATGCATGTGATCTTCATGCATCTTGCCATCAATTGCATATGTTTTATATATTATATTTTGAGTATAAGTATTTTATTTTTATTTTACAAAAAATCTATACCTTGTGGTCAAAGGTACAACTACGTGTTGTACCTTTGACCGGAGGGTATTGTACCTTTGAGAAGGTGATAGTAGAAACTGACAGTTAGATACAACTTATTTAATTAACATTTTTATTCAGAAATGTATACATTTGGCAAATATATGCAATTCAAAGTAGAATAACAAAACATGAAATAAAATCTAATGGCTTAAGCCCGTTTACTCTACATTATACAATGAACAATCAGTGTCTATCTAAAAAAAAAATAGACATTCTTTTAGTCGAGCTGTGCCGGCAGCTGTGGTTGGATTTGGTAGCCTGGCCACAATATCTTGTAGTTCTATGTCGTATAGCTGGTTATCTTCTTGGAGAAATTTCGCCATCTTCGGTAGTTTTTTCAAATATTTAACTTTAAAATAATCACATGCTGTTTCCTTTATATGGGCCACAAAGTATTTCTTAGTTTTTTTTTTGTTTTCTTTTTTTGTCGTTATGAGCTTCACAGGGACGTAACTTTCTTCAACTAAATCTTCTTTTTCAAAGTTTAATTCCTTCTCCAACTCGTGGCATTCATCTGAAATATCGAAAACACTTTCCCCTGATGAATATTTAACATCAGACTCAAAGTCATGGACAAACAATCGATTGTTTACTTTCGTTGGATAAGATTTGGTAAAAAAATGAAAATTTGGCAAAAAATATTTAAATTTCCATCTTACATAATGCTAAAATGACTGTAAGTAAAAACATTTACATATTATTAAGTAATGTTGTACCTTTGACCTGGTCAGAGGAACAACACTCTGCTGTGGTCAAAGGTACAACATCAGTCAAACTTGCGTTTCATGCCATGGTACAATTTTTAGGTTAGGCATATATTTATTACTCATTCTTGTTAAAATAACAATCAAAAGAAAACAAACAATGTTATTAAAGAAACATGCACTTGAAAAATACTTACTTTTCGGTGATGGAATTAGAAAAATATTTTTCACTCCTTGCAAGTCAAAGATTTAACTGCTACTGAAGGTTTAACGGCGCAAATAGTGGGAATGCTACACATTAAACAGAAAAGCTTTTAAAGTATGCTGATAGATGACAGCACAAGCAAGGGTGGTCAAAGGTACAATCGGTCAAAGGTACAACACCTTCCCCTACTTCATCTTCAAATTGGCAGGCTGTTTGATCAATGTCAAGATTCTTATTGTTTATCCTGAGTGAAAAAAAACTGTTGAACAATCTGTGGAGTCACTTGTGGAAAATTTTTATGATGGACTTTTTTCTTGTAACATGATTTCATTAGAGCCAATGTATTATGAATACTTATTACTGGGGTCCACTTTATTTAAATTATTCAGTCTTGTGTATTCTTACAGAGTTTGTTCTGCTTTTGAAAGATTATTAGTTGTCTTCCTTACCCATTTTAAATTCATCTATACAACATCAAATCCGTTACACCTTATGTTATTTAACATGAGCTGAAAGCTAAACCTTATTCTTTAACTTTGTTTTTCATACGTTTTATTGAAGGTTTTGAATGATGCGAAAGTTGTGTATCTGGTCAATTTTGAACCCAATTTGTGATTTACATTTGGTTTCAATCTTTTGACCCTAACTGCTATTAGAAAAATGTTTTTGTTTTTTTTTCTTTTCATTTAAATATTGAATTACTTAACATGATCACTAAATATGTCAATAGATGCAAATTATATCTAGGCAGGATTAATGTTAATACACTGTATATAATTTTAGTACAAGTCGTACGGTAATTTTTACTGTGGCCTGAAGTTATTAGGATTTACATAATTTCCACCTGTGAGCTCAAGGATCTTGTAACTTCTTTAACATTACTAATATAAAAAGTCAGCATAATGTATAATTAGTTAATTATATTTATTTATTTTGTTTCTTAATATTTGACAGGACATTGAAATTTTAAAGCTTACCTTCCAAATACAAAATGACAACTTCTTTCTGTGAATGTGGTGCTGGAGAATTAGAAACAGTGCAACACATTATCTATGAATGTAGCAAATATATTAGACAAAGACTTACATTGTAATTGAATTTCAACTACAAGGGAATAATAGCGACCACGGCCAATTGAAGACTTAGTGAATAGTAAAAATATTGTTCATTTCATTAATTACATAAAAGAAGTTAAAATTAAGATCATGTATTTCAATGTCCATAAAGCATCCCTCTAAATTTTAAGCATAAAATAAGAGATGCATATATATTCTGTTGTATTATGAAGTTGCTGTTCTCCAAGTGAATGCTGCAGTTAAAAAAATTCTTCTCCTCATTTATTTATTTTATTTTTACAAATTTTTGCATTCGTTTTTAATTCTCTTCTATAATTCTGTAGAGGTCTAGTTCTGAAGAGGACATTGGCAAAGGTCTCAAAAGAAAATCAGAGGAAGCATTTAAGGAAGAAGATTCTGATTCTGAAGAGGAGCCAAATGATGAAGTCAGGTAAAATAGAAATACCAGTAAGGTAGTGACGGAAAGAAACTATTTATTTAACATTCTTAAGTAATTAACTAACAATTGAGAAATTAATAAATAAAGTTCATGTTGCTTTAATGTAATTTTTGACTAAATCTAAATTTCCTCATATTGTGTATCATTTTAATTAAGTTTTTCATTTCACAGATTTTTACGAAGTTAAACTACTTTCTTGTCTTTATTATCAAAACAACTTCTGTCCTTAATGTTCAAATTTTCAAACATAAATAAGCTGTGTAAAAATATTTTGTTATTCTTAAAACTTTGATGTTTATGGTTATCATTTCTGTGTACTTATTATTCCTGTAGATTATGGGAAGACGGTTGGAAAGACAGATACTATGAATGCAAATTTGATGTGTCTTCAGATAATATAGCGTTCCGTCGAAAGGTTGCTGAAGAATATACGATTGGCCTATGTTGGGTCCTTCGTTACTACTATCAGGTCAGCTATGAAAAAAAACCTAAAATCATAAAATAAAAACTATCGGATTTTTTTTAACAGTTAAAAAAAAAAAAAAATGATAAGTCACTCAACAAAAGTTTTTACATTTTTTTCTATCTTTGGTGAGTTGGAGCACTTTAAATAATAATCTGAATTTGTGCTGTTTTTATGATAGCCAAATTAAGACTTTTTGTTTCCAATTTAGATTTAAGCATTGATATTTTTAGTTCATCTTCGACTGTAAGGAAAATCTTAATTAATAAATTAATGCAGAATTACAATTAGCTGACAAAAATAACTGTGTGTGTGCGCGCGTGTGTATGCACACATCTACTTGCTTCATGTTTTATTGAATGCATTTTCAAGGTTAAAAAATCATAAAAGAGAAGAGAAAGGATTTCTAAATTTCTAAAAAGATCGGTTACATTAAAAAAAATTGTTGATTTTCATTTACCAATTTAGTGTTTTTGCTTTAACTGTCAATCATTGTGAGAAATCTGGAATCAGATGTGTTTACAGCTGAACAAAAAGGTTTCCTTTGTTCTTATTAGATCTGCAAAAATTATATCGTTTTAAGCACAACTAGCAACCCAGGAAAAGTGGATTCTTCCAACCCACGACTGCTTTTAGAACCAGTGAGTGCGTCTATGGCATATTTTTATTTTTTACAGCGATTAGAATATAGTTCCCGTGGCCTAATGGATAAGATGTGGATCAGAAGGTTGCACATTTGATTCCCACAGCGAACTTGTAAAAATTATTTCTATTTTCACAAACCACAACAATTGCACCGGACAGTAAGACAGGCGAAGAAATAAAAGATTTTAGTAATATAGATTACAACTGCCAAATGATTGTAAATTGTTTGAACATAGTCTTTAAGTCTGATATATTTCATCTTCCTCTACTACTGAAAATTCTAAACCAATTGTACAACTGTAACAGTCACATTTGATGCTCTTGATGTGCAAATTGAATCAGCCAGTACATTTCAAAAAAAAAAAAAAAAAAAAAAAGAAAGATATCATCAATCATTGTCTTTTATTCAAAGAAAATTAATGATGTAATCACCTAACTAACTTATATACTTATATTATGAAATATAACTAATTAGTGTAATTTAAATAACTATACTTGGAAGCAGAGTATTAATTCAATTATAAATATATACCGACACAATATCAACAGTAATAAACTTTACTTAACTCTGATATTCATGAATTAAATAAAAATGAACAAGTTCCAAAAAAAAAACTAATCATATGATTGCTACTTAGATCAGATGAAAAACAAACTTATATACATAAAAAATATATCATGGTAAGATTTGACTACCTCAGCTAATATATAACACATGCACTCAAAAGTAATCCAGTATCAAATAATCAAAGCTTAAATAAATGCACAGCCATAAGGCATAATTCTAAACTCGACTAAATTAGCAAAAATTGGATTAAACCACTTATTAAATATGCAGTTCTTATATTTGCTAACTTTAAGACTTTAGAAATAAACTTGTATATATTCTAAACAGTACTTTGAATATTTACTAGCATTTAACATCACGTTCTCGGAACATTCGAATAGCTGCTGCTAAAAACGGAAGTTAGTCCTAACTAAATTACGATCAACAGGGTGTCTACAATCTGGGAAAACCGGGAATTGTACGGGAAATTTGGGTTGATATGAAATGTACGGGAAAATCAGACTATGTCCTTAAATTTTCAGCATTTTCTTTTTGGTTGAACAGATCAGGTCCTTAAATTTTTTGTTTGAGATTCAGTAGACACCCTGATCAAGTCTTTATAAATCTTCGTGAGTCTTCTCTAACTTTGGAGAAACAATATCAACAATATCAACGTTTTCAACACAAATGAATATGACTCGGAAAAGAAATATGATATAATATCTTTCCTATCTTGTCAGCATCAGTTATCGGAATCCATGGCACTCTGCATCTACACGTTGATGCAGATCGCATTGTAATCGGTATCCGTTACACAATGTGATAACTTTACTGAGATTCCTGAAATCTTTTTATTAAATAAAAGATTAATAACTAAGACTTGAGAGCTTTAACATGTAGCAGCATCACTGACAAATGGCCATAAATTTCGGACTGGAAATCAAATCGCCACATCACTTAAGCCTCTTCGGCGTCTTCCATCCATAGTACTTCTAGCCAAATTTTACAGACTCCAAACTGCTTCACAATTGCTGTCGGTAATATCTAAAGATCTGAATTGAATATAAAACATTAAAATCTTGCAGGTTTTAACGAACTTAAAATATTATTAGAAATATTCGATAAATTCTTACAATAGATGTGCCATTCTATCATCTAGGCTCGAAGCTCTTGTCTTCCTGACGTCGAAGTAGATAATGCAATGCTCGTCTGGGATTGCATTGTCGTCAAAACATACTGATAATGCCATCTATTGACTACATCCGTTATTAACAGTGCTTTACATTAATTTCTATTTATTTCACATTACATCAAAATAAAAAAAAAAAAAAAAAAAAGAAATATTCAGGACTATCATACTCAAAATTCCTTCAGTTAGTGATAAATGGTATTGATTAGTTGATGTTTAATTTAAATTTTTTCATCTTAAATTTTCTTTTAACATAAGTGACAGTTATTATTATATATTTTTTTTTTATTTAATTTATTTGTAGGGCTGTGCTTCATGGAAATGGTACTTCCCTTACCATTATGCCCCCTTTGCTTCAGACTTTATTAACATTGGGGATTTATCAACGGAGTTTGAGAAGCACACTCAACCTGTAAGTAGCAATATTAAATTTTCATTGTCTATTTTGAGTAGTTTTAATTTTTATATTCACTATACAAAAGATGAAGTAATGTGGGAAATGAGTTTTGGAAAGTAAACTATTTTCATATATTAATGATATGAAGAATAGGAAATAGAAAAGAAGAAAGTTAGTTTCCCTGCCTTGAAAGTTATGTGATGCTGTTTTAGGAAGAAGAAAAACCGCATCTGTTAGAATACTGGTTGGTTGTTTGTGAAAATATGGGTTTAACTTCAAAAATTCATTGTATCCTTTATAATTAAGCATTTGTAGTGTCCTGGAAGTACGTCAGGAAAGCTAGGCTGTTCCTCTTTTGTTGCTTCCATAGTAATACTTTTGCAAGAAACAGCAATGTACTGTTCAAAAAGAACTTTACGAAATGAATGAATTTATCCCTTACTGTGTGAGTTGCATGTATCTCCTGAGACAAACATCTTCAATAATGAATGTCAGCTGGATTTCATTTAACTGCCCTTTACTAATGATTCAAGTTTCTTCCATCAATATATGGTTTGGAAATAACATTTTACTGTAAGTTGACAGTTAACATTACTTACTAACATTTTTAATTTGATTTTTTTTATAGTTTAAGCCACTGGAACAACTGATGGGTGTCTTTCCAGCTGCAAGTAAACAACATTTGCCAGAACCTTGGGGCTACCTCATGTATGATGCAGTAAGTTCCTTTATTTATCAGTTCTTATATATTTAAATTCAGATGATACTACCCTTTTTATGGTTATGATTATTTCACATGAAAATACCAGGAAATTGTCAATACTTGCTCCCCCCCCCCCCCTCCTTCCTTGTCTTATTCAAGGAAAAATTAAAACTTCTTAAATGGATTTAAAGAATAGGTCTGTAATTTTGTTGAAAATTCTGGTACTTAAGATTTCAAAAATGTTATTCATTTGAATGTGAATGGATGTCAATTTAATTTTCAAGAAATAAGCTTCTATGTAAGTTAAAACCTGGTCTTCCATTTGAAGTGTATTTTCATAATATGAAAACAGAAAATTATATCCAATATTGTAAAATTAATTCATCACAAATGCATCAAAATTCAAATTAATTCTTTATACCCCTGTTTTCCAACGTGGGGCAATTTGATTGTTGAGGGGGAAATTCAAAAATGGAGCAATGTTTTTATTTTTGGTTGTGAAAGTAAAAAAATGTTAATTTGTTTTTGTTTTAGTTTTTTGGTTGTGAAAGTTAAAAAAGTTTTTAAAGTTGTTTCTTTTTGAAGTTATAGTCTACTTAATTTGGTGGGGCATAGCATACTTTAGTTACTTTAGATGGGGCACAGCACAAAAAAGGTTGGGAAACACTGCTTTATACGCTTTCTCTCACTATTGTAGAAAGTACTTAAAAAATTATAGACAAATTACATCCACTATGGGATCAAGATAGTGTTTCATTGCTTCACAATGGTCTAATCCAATAGTGAATATAATTTGTCAAATTCAAGAAGAAACAAGTGAATATAATTTTGTGCTAAAGAATAAATTTAAATTTACATAATAATAAAAAAAAAATAATAATACAGCTATAGCTGACAACTGAATTCAGATGGTTGCATTTCTAACATTTAAGCAAATAGAGGAAATCCAATAAAAACAATGCCAAATATCTCGAACGTGGGGGGGGGGGGGCATTCTGAAAATACCCTACTCCTATGTTCTTTGGGCCTTTGAGCTCGATGGTGAAGTCTGTTTGTCGATCCGACCTTCTGTTCGGTGGTTTCTAGGAGGGTACAATGACAATAATGCCAATTTCTTGAACATGAGGGGGCTTTGGGCCTCTGAAAACGATGGTGAAATCCATTTGTTGATCCGACCTTCCGTTCGGCAGTTGTTAGGGGTGGACAGACTTGGATGAATGAACAGGACAAACGCAATAGCTACTGATTTTTAGTCGTTATCACAATAGCTTCCAAATGGGTCGCTAAAGATAGACTGATGGTAGAATCATGCATAATTAATTGGTTACCATGTATGAATAAGGATAAAGTTTTGGAAGTTAATGATGTGGCATTTGGATATATAAAGAAACAGTTGAAAAAAAAAGAAAAAAATAACAAAATTTAAACAAAGATTTGTATGGATGTAAGCATTAAGCACGAAATTGATTATTGATATATTGTGATAAACTTAAATTTTTGTTTTGTTAATTGAACAAAAGATTTGCATTCAGCGCAAGATTGGTTATTGAATTGTTGTAAACTTTAAATTATTGTATTCATAATGAATTTAGAAGTGTTAGAGGAAGAAGAAAGTTTTCTTATCCTCACGTAAACCTCAAAAAATGTATTTTTTAATATCTAATTTTTATTTAATTGAACAATTTATTAAAGTACAAATTGCAAATATGGGTTTGAAAAATATTTTTTTAATGATTGTTTTCTTTTTCTTTTTTCTTTTTCAAATAGACCTCACCTATAATTGATTTTTATCCCGAGGATTTTAAGATTGATCTTAATGGAAAGAAATATGCTTGGCAAGGTATTTTCTTCTTTTCTTTATGCTTTCTTTTAGAAATAGTTGATGCATAACTTTTTAAATACTTCATTGCTGAATATGTGGTAAGTAATTCCAAAATTAAGGTTTATTGTAATCTGCATTGAAGATTTTTTCTTGCTGACTGTTTTCTGTACAAATATAATTAAGATGTGAAGTACATGGAAAAACGTAACTTTTCTTTCAAATTTATAATTTCTGAAAAATGGTTTTCATTGGCCAAAGGTTTTTGGAAATACTCTATAGAGGAATACTGGCAGCTCTCATTTTATGACGATTCAGATTTTCGCCGATTTAGAATTAGGGCCAAAATGAGAAAAAATATATTTAAAAAAAAATAAAAATGTGAAAAAAGAAAAATTAAATTTCTTGAGTGAAATGCAGCCATAAACTCAGTCAACTTTAACAGCTATACTTAGGCTCCGCCCATCCGATCCAAGGGGCTCCCCCCTCCTTGCTTTTGTTCTCCCAGTCATCCTGCGTTGATTGCCTGTGAATGCTGTGATAAATACTTATTGCAATTAATAGTGATAAAAGTTTTTAAAAGTAAATGTGCCCATGTCTGATAAAGGAAATCAACTAGTGCAATGCCCAATGTGAAAAAAACCACAGTCCACAACTCAGAAACACCCGTGCATTGAAAGGGTTAAATAAGTGGCAATTGCCTGTATATTGAAAGTCAAACAGAAAGGCATTGGTAACACAGGAACTGTTTTTGGACTTGTACACACACTATTTCTGCAATGTAGTGTACAACATTTGTAAAGAAAAAAATTGCCACTTCAAGCTATTCTTGTATTAGATAATCCTCCTGGCCATTCTCCACATCTTGATGAAGCGCAGACAAAAAAGTTAATGTTTTTTATCATCATCATCATATTCCAAACACGAAATTAGGCCAGTGTTGATCCGTTTCGGTTCCAGCTACACAGGGTCCAGAAGGCGTTTTTGTGGGCGTTCAGGTCGTCTTTTTCCCTGAGATTTGTACTGAAGTATTTGATAGAGTATTCTATTTGGTGTCATTCTGGAGACATCTTGTAACCATCTATTTCTATAAGTGGAAATCTTCTCCTCTATTGGTTGTAGATTGAGTTCTTGGAGTATCTCCTCATTCCTTTTTGTGATCCAATAAAGTATGTCCGGCAGTTCGTCTTAGGTATCTCATTTTGGCCGCTTTTAATCTACTGATATCTTTTTTTTTTTTGAGAACCCAAATTTCACTTCCATAGAGTGAGAGTTGGTAATTAATAAGAGTTTTATATAATGATTTCGTTTAATTTAAATAAACCTCTTTGACGATTATCTTCAGAATTAGCAATTAATATTTGATCATCAGCAAAAAGAACAGTGTTTATTCTTGTGTTGTTTGAAGTTTGGATTCCAAATTTATAATCTTTATTCCAAAGACGTATTATTTCATCAATATATATATTTAAAAGAGTTGGTGATAAAGGGCAACCTTGTCGTACTCCTTGGTTTATGGCTCTATATTCAGATCTAGCTTTATTGAGTTTAATGTTCATTGTGTTATTTATTGTATTCTCCTAATGTAATGCCCCTTCTGCAGCCGATGGACCAAGGTTATACCTGCTTTTAAAATGACTTATTATCTGCAGGAATCCTTCAGAAAAATGGTCAGAGTTTGTCACCATGCAGTAAGAAGTGGAGACTTTCCTGACCCTGCTGGGCCCGTAAAAGATCAGAAAAGACAAGGAACGAAGAAAACTCAATAAATTACAAATTAAAAATACGCTTTAATCAAATACTCTAAAAAAAAAAAAGACAACAAAAATGCAATAAATATAAAAAAAAAAATGACTAAGGAATAAATAAAAAAAAATAACTTAAAATACTAAGTCCAAGTTAATAACAGGTAAAATTCTATTTCCCCTTTAAAAAGAAAAAAGCAAAAAAAATGCACACACGCTAAATAAAACTATAGCTTAATAAACAATCAAGATCTGAAAATGTGACCAGGTCAACAAAATTAAGACCGGGCGGGTTACAAAAACACTAACAGTTTATTAAGGTCGTGTAATCTAAATAGATTCTGAGTTTTATTGTCTGATTGGAATCTTTCTTGGATGCACTACGTGCGACATTATTTACAAACGTCTTATGATTATAAATCCATAACCTTTAGAAATTTCTTGTGAAGTATATCAGCAGCACTCAGTTCCGGCATTGCTCACTATAAAGAGATGTATCGTGTATTTCAGCCAAGCTAAAATATGGCGGCAACGGAAAAGCAATACTCAGGAATTCTTCTTCTAACGCTGGATACCATATCGCAGAAATCGTAATCGAAGCCTAATCACTATGGCAGCGGGCATTACTTTCATAGTTGTGCAGATTCGAATTTCCCTTCTATAAATTCGTTCGTCTACTTTGATTATCAGGCATATTGGTTTCTGAAATACCTTTTTTTTTCTTCTTGGTGAAAAATCTCTCGCCGAAACACAGCTGCTTCGGTGAAAATGCGTCCGCACCTCAGTTCGTACAGACTACAATTGATTTTTCAACAATAAAGGCGCACATCACATCAACACTAAACTAATTTTACACTCCCCGCCATGGGCTCAACAAAGAAAATGGTTAACAGACATAACAGAGATTGACTTTAAGAAAATTCTTGCGTGCACGAGAAGATAATACAAGACTTACAATCCCAAAAATTAAGGGGAAAAAGAAAACACAGTCACAAAAAAAAAACACATCGTGACAAGTTTTAGACACAAACCCTGATATGATTGCTAAAGATTACTGGTGATCTTTTAATATCTTAAATGCCATACAGTTTATTGATGCTGCCTGGAAGAGAGTTTCAACCAATTGTCTAAATGCAGTTTGGAAGAAACTTCTGAGTCATGTAATGACTTTGAATGTTATCCTAATATTTACGAACTTCTCAGTGAGTACCCTGACACACTTTATGCTATATGCATGTAATAATTAAGTTATTATTTTATGTTACTTTCAAAGGCCTACTAAATTATGTAAATATTTTACATTAATATTAACATGGTTTAATTAAATAAAAACAATATATTTTTGGATGTGTGGAATGCATCCCCCTCAGTTTACATTATATAATTCCGATGGCTTTTATGCTTCTTGCTATGCTTATTCTCCATTGTTTGTTAAAAAAATGCTAAAAAATTGATTGTCACTTGCTACTAGATTTGCAATTTCCATTTTTTTTTTTTGACCAGTTTATATGTGGATAGGGTAATAAAGTCAGCTATCTCTTTTTTTTTACATCTCACAACATGTTACTGTGCACACTGTATCTACGAGGACATTGGGATCCTGAAGAAATGCTGTTAATTTGACCGGTTTCATTAAATCTGAACTGATTTTTTTTTTCCTACTTTTTTGGATAGAAAAGAAAAGCAATTGTAACGATTTAACTGATTTTTTTTTGGGGGGGTGGGGGTGGGGCCAGTAATGATAACTGTAAATGCATTTAATTTTTAAAATGTAGCTTTTACCATCCCTGATTTAATGGTAGATGGCATTACTTAATGTGATCTTCCTTTTTACTGTATGTCTGAGTAATTGTTTAAATTTGGCAGTTTAGCTATTTGAATATTTGAAACCACAGTTCTCTGCATATTAATTACAATTTTTCAACTGTAATTTTCTTGTAATTTTATTTGGTCTAATATAATTAACACGATTTAAATAAATTTACCGGTATATATAATTTTTTTTTTCTATATATATATAGGTGTAGCATTATTGCCATTTGTAGATGAGAAACGATTATTGAAGGCACTTCAGAAAGTCTATCCATTAATCACAGAAGAAGAAAGTAAGTCTAAATATAATTAATAATTTGAATGTCTGTTTAGTATCTTGTGTAATTTAACCTTTTTAAAATCTTTAGAAGTTTTTCTGTCATATGTTTGCATCATCATCTCCGTGAATTTGAATTAAAATAAAGCAATAATTTTTGTGTTCTGTATTTGATTGAGCAAAAGTTGAGTCCTTTGGCAATTAAAAAAAAAAAAAAAAAAAAAAAAAAACTTTGCAGCGTTATTCAGTGAAAGAAGCAAAACTGTTGGGTTTGCAATTTTCTTAATAGTTTGCAACAAAAAGTTGCTGCAACTTTTTCAACTTTTTTGAAATTAGTATAATTTACTTTATAGTTAAAAAGTACTATATTTGATAAAATGAAAAGTAATTTCATTTTCAGATTTGAACTGCAAACAATGTCATGCATAAATGAAAACTCATTTCAATAACTCGGTTTCACAATTGAAATATATTTAAATAATTTCAAACAGATAAGAACTGCAGTATATATCTAAGTAAGGGGAAAAAAAAAAAAAAAAAACTTAACAAAATACACTTTTGATATTTGTCAAGGGCCTTTGAACAAGGAATTTATCTTTAAATTATTTCTTCCTCTGTTTTACTTGTATGTAAATGCAAATTTCCATGCAAGTTTTTCTTTTCAAAAATGATTATTTTAGATTCTACTTTGCATGCGTTCAGTTGTGTTGATACTTCAAATTTGAAAAGATAAGTAAGAAACACACTTCTTTTAAGGCGAAAATAGATTAACTTTTGTCAGCTTTGGAATTTATGCACTTCTTTGTTAGAGAAAAAAATTGCAACAAAGACATAAAATACAAGGACGAGACATTTAACTGTAGTGATTGGAATTTGAGCTTTGAGTTTCTTTGATGGGATGGACTGGGTTATTTCCAGTGTAAATTATGTGATAGGAAATGATGGCACTTTCATTGTTACTTGCCATATTGGAATTGGGTGCAAGTATTTTCCAAAGATTCTTTTATTTGGAACTTATGATTCATTGCTACTTGTTTACTTTCAAATGATTTTATGATGCTCCCTTTGATGCTATTCATTCATAATTTAATTGTATTTAAGTTATTGATTAGATTAATCCTGAAACTCTAGTTCCTGTAATTGAAGCTAATTCCAGTTTAAAAATAACATGTTAAGTAATTTTATGATTGCTTTAATAAACTTCATTAATGCTTGAAAAAATTATTAACACATTAACTTTTTTTTCTATGCTTCTTTTCCTTTGTATTTGCAGAAAGAAGAAATGTTAGAGGTGATGATAGATTTTATGTTGGAAAACATAATGAAGGCTTTAACTTTTTATGTTCATTGTATGAAGGACGATCGGATTTTAATGAAGTAAGCATTTTTTTTTTTGGGGGGGGGGGATTCTAATATTGATTTTTAATTAAATTAAAATTATTATAATGGGTTGTTGAATAAATGTATGCTTTTTATGGTCGTTGTATTTAAATAAACAGCTGCCATTTTATAAGATTTGCATATCAATTAATGACGGCTAATATACTTAGAGTGGCAATTCAGTATACCATTTTTATCTTGTACATTTGAATACAGTAATTTAAATTAAAGACTGTTAATCAAACCGTTATTTGCTTAAACATTAAATCTTCAATTTAAGATCTTTATTTAACAGACTTTAGTAGAAAACATTTCTCTTAATCGTGAAATGATAACGGCCGCAGTGATCTTTCACAACTTTCAAAAACACGATTACCTTTAATTGGTAAGGAAATGTTATGCAATGCAGTTATTGAGTTGGTTCCTTTCAGTATTAATGATTTTAATCTCATGTTGATATTGCTCTTATATTCTTCCTCTTGTTTCTTTTAATGAAATTTTGAGAGAAAATATTTCAGCAATTAAATAAGTCCCCAGTGCTTTGAAGCATTGTTGTTCCTGAATAAATTAGTTCCTGAATTAGTCTGTTCTTATGTTAAGAACACTGAGATAAATGAATTTCTGAAGTTCAATTTAAATTTTCTGTCACCTGAAGTTTTCTGTGTAATATTGCCATTACTGTCAATCCACCGACCATTCCATAAGCCACTGCTTCTCAGCCAGTGTTCCTTGACGATGCCTTTAGTTTGCCAAGAGAAAATTCTGAGAATGAATCTGTAATGAAGATTTAGCTTCACACTAGCCAAATGCTTGTATTTAGAATAAAATCTAGACATTAAATAACAGAAAAATGAACTACCTTCTGTTTTGTGCCAACAATTTCAGGTAAAAGTATTAATTCATGATGATGACTCATGAAGGCGACAGTGACCCTTCATTAATAATTCTCATTCAAATCGGTTTAAAAAATATTTCAGGGTATCTTATTTGAAAACAGACTGCTATATATCTTAGTAAATCTTAGGTGTTTTTCAAAGAATTTTATGACAGCAATATGTGATACTCAACTTTTAGCATTGGAAAAATTTGGTGTGCCCTGGGATTTCTGTTAATATAAAAAGTGTGCCGTG
This sequence comes from Thereuonema tuberculata, assembly GCA_023159025.1. NCBI lineage: Eukaryota > Metazoa > Arthropoda > Chilopoda > Scutigeromorpha > Scutigeridae > Thereuonema > Thereuonema tuberculata. The sequence continues at coordinate 16,859 of JAFIDM010114185.1, forward strand.
AAGCGAAAAAGGTTGAGAAGCAGTGCCGTAAGCCATTTATTGTTGACTGTTTCTTTTTTAATTGTATCATAATTAATTATTTTATTTGTTTTATTTAAGCCTTTTTTTCACACTTTAAAAAATAAATAATGATATTAATTTTTAATTGATAAATAAGACTTGGAAGGTTAGAAATAAGTCAGAAATAAAAATTAGAATAATGGCAGAATATGAATTATGTTATAAAGTAGCATAGTCTATTTTAATTACATTTTTAAACATGCTTTTGTTTCACCCCTATTTATGATCATCTCTTTGTCGAACTTAACTGCCAATAAAACAAAGACATATCTGTATTTTTCATGGGAGTCGTTTGAACTATTTCACTGCCTGTCAGTCTTCTTCTTTTGTTCTTATTTTTTCTCTCTCTGATTTTGCAAAAGATGAAGGATCAGATCCAAGGTGACAATAGCTTGTGGTCTATATTTTTAGATCTATCTTGTATCCTCTGCATACACTCCAACTTCTACGGAGTATCCGTAGTTTGTACAGAAAATAAGTAAGTACTACGAAACTACGCGAGAATGGGGAAAAGCTACGGAATTCAGAAATTTTCATCCTTAATTTTTTTTTCCTCAAAAAAAAAAAAAAAAAAAGTGCTGATCAATTACGTTTTCCTGTCAAAATGGACGCCGCCGTCTGTTTCTCGCCAAGAAATTATAGTTAACTTATAGTAAGCTAATGTTTAATTATCGGAGAAGTTCTAATTTATAAAAATACTTGTTTATTTATAGACTTTCATTTACAAATTATGTCTGTTAGATTTCAGGATTTATAAATACAATTCGCTTTTGATAAGCAATCAGCGATTAGCGCAATGGCAGACTCCTGTCAGAAGATCAGACGGAAGTGCTTGACCAGAATAATCGATGCTACATGTGCAGATCTCACAAAAACCGGGCGGCCAACTCTCATTCGGTTCGTAAATTTGTTGAAAGCTGCATACGCTTATATCATGGATCGGTTTTTAAAACACAGTAATAAGGATGTAGATGTAGATCCGCCTAGAAAGAAAAAAAACAATCAAAAATTTTGAGAGGAGTATCGAAAGCTTTTCCCTTGTCTTCTACCAGGAAAGGATGGATATGCTCGTTGCACGGTATGCTGCACGGAATTTTCCGTTGCCCATGGCGGTCGAGACGACTGTAGACGTCATGTGTCGTGTACTAAGCACGTGGAACTTGAAAAACATCAGTCAATGCAAGTTTATGCTCGTTGCATGGTATGCTGCACGGAATTTTCCGTTGCCCATGGCGGTCGAGACGACT
>JAFIDM010114186.1:1229-15800 GCA_023159025.1 Thereuonema tuberculata
GGGGGGGGGGGGCAAATATCAAGTGTCTAGGAGCCCTAGCTCTTTAAATCCGGGCCTGTAAGAGAGGTCTATATATTTATTGTTTTCATAGTTTTTATGTATTTTACGCTTGAAATATTATTACAAAGGTTTAGATAAGCAATCATTTCTGGGTTCTGGAACGGATTAATCCAATTTACATTATATCTTATGTGAAAAAATGATTCGCGATTCGTATAAATCGCCATTCGAACTGCCTCCTGGAACGGATTGTGTACGAATAGCGGGGTTCCACTGTACTGCGCTAACTTGTGAACGAAGTTTCTACGGCAAATTTAGTTTTGAGTTTCAAAATCAGCGTAAAAAGCTGAGTAAATATGCCAAATTTCATAAAAATCGGTGCAGTGGTAACAAAATTATTTGGTTTTGAACGTATGTGTTGTTAAAATTTCAGGTAAAATTGCTTGGAAACAACATGGAATGACAAAATGAACTAATATTTTATCCAATTTGAGTACCCTTGATTCAATGGTACCATTGAGAACCCTTGGATCTATCTTAATAGCTTAATTATATCGAGTTACAGACAGACGGACAGACAGACAGACGAACAGACAGACAGACGAACTTGGCCAATTATATAAGTTGATGACATTAAATAAACAATAACAATGAGGAAAAGTAATACAAAATAAATATTATTAATAAACGTGATGAATAAACATGGGTTATTATCTTATTATTCTAATATTCTTTGTATTAATAAAAAACTAAAATATCTTTAAATTTATTATTTTTTGTCAAAGATTTTTTGAAAATATTAAGTGATACCTCATTAACATTGAGAGACTTATCCTTATTGAAACAGATACAACTATTAATCAAACATGATTCCAATTTAAATCTTTTATTTTCATCTTGAACATGAAAAATGATGTGTATTACTGAATAGGGAAAATGATTTTTACGCATGCAATGATTAGCCCATTCGGAAATCTTACTGTTGCCTTTCTTAGATGCCGTAACATGCTCCTTTACCCGTTCTTTCACCATCCTTCCTGTCCTTCCTATGTACACTTCACGACAATCCCTACATTCCAATGCGTATACAACCCCCATTCTATTTAATTTCGTATCCTTTTTCCTTGTTCTTACTTTCTTAAAAAGAACGTTATCCTTATGAAAAACCAATTTGATATCGTTAATTTTACAAACATCCTTCACTTGTTTGTTAATCTCTAAACCTATGGGTAAGGTGATGCATTTATGAAAACTTTTCCTCTCATTAAACTTATCTAAATGATTCTCAAATCTTCTTTTTTTGAAAAATTCTTAGAATGTAGCTTCAATGAATGCATTAAGATATTCGTTCATTATTAATATTTCTTTTAAACTTTTGATTTTGTTCTTCCAGAGATTTTTATCATCTGTATAATTAACAATTCTTCCAAGATTTCCTTTAATTATTTCTTTTTTAATGGATGTCATATGGTTAGATTTGTAATTAAGCATATGATTACTTTGGAAAGACTTTCTATAATGTTCACATTTTAACAACAAAATCTCATCTTTCTTAATCGTTATATCAAGGAAAATATTATGGCCATCTTTTTCCTCCTCAACTTTAAATTTTACATTTTTTTATGGAATATATTCGAATTTACAAAATTATAAATCTTAGAAATCTAATTTTCTTGAGTGTACGGAATTAACATCGTCTAGAAATGGATGTATATTTCGAAATTATTTCCTTCATTTAAAACTAGTAACAGAAACTGAAGGAAATTCTTCAGAATATCTTTCGAATCCTTGCTTCTACCAGCAGCATTCAACTGAAATGTGATGATGATGTAACTGACTTTTATGAGCATTAATGCAAGGAAATGTAAAGGAAATAACATTTTTTAACTAATGGACGTCTTTTGTGTAGACATCATTGAAGGAACAGAAACAATACTGTTGCATCTGGGATTAATTTTTATTATTACGGATTATTGATTAAATAATAAATTAATTCTAATAAAAGTCAGTAACTTCATCATTACATTTCACGTGAATGCTGCTGGTAGTAGGAAGGATTGAAAAAATATTCTGAAAAATTTCCTTCAGTTTTCTTGCTATTTTTACAATAAGGTAATAGTTTCTAAATTTACATCCATTTCTCGAAGAGCTTAATTTCAGTCAACAATATTAGAAATTTAGGTTCTCGGAAGTCTGTACATACTAAAATCTGTAAATTCGAACTTCTGTTGGGTAATAGGCTAAAATTATAATGATTTATGTAAAAGAAGTGGCAAATATTATCTGGCAAAAACTGCAGGATACAAGTCTCATTACATTTAACTTTCTTTAAAAAGAATTACTTTCATTGAATTAAAGTAAGTAATTGAAGTTTTTATTTATTATTTATCATTTCAATCATAGTAAAATTGTTTCTTGCTCTGAAACATAATGATGATAATCCCATGTTTCTGAAGATTTTCGAAATTGATTAAACTTTCCAACAATGAAAGTAGGCAGCTTCCATTAATTTTAAAAAAAACTTTAAAAAAACAACGAGGAATTATTTTTTCCTCACGAGTCATTAAGCCTTATTTAGGAATCAAATGAGTCGAAAACAGTCTAAAAGTATCTTTACTTAGCCAGGTTGGTATAAAGTAGATTATTACAGAGTTTCTAATTTAAAAATCATATTAATAAAAAATTGCGACAACCGTTACCTGTAATCATCCTCTTTACTGAGAATTTGAAACAAAATGTTTCAAAATGTTTTCTTAACCTGAAGCCTTTTATTGTTTCTTTGAAATAAGACATTGCCCATTGAAACAATACATTTAGCTTAAGTTCCCTTGAGTTATCATCCAGATATTGATGCTGTGGATTATAAAAACAATTTAAAAGTGCTATTGTAGTACTTTTTGATTGCCGAAATATTCAATCAGACGTGTTCTTAAATTACTTGAGATTTTTCACTTTGGAAGTAGAGTCACAAAAATCGATCATTTCGAACTTATTACTATTTCTTAAGGTACTAGCTGACTGCAAATATTTTATTTCTTTTATACATTTCTTATTCCAATGCACGTAAAATTCTTAAAATTTAAATATGAACTTGAGAGGCATCTGGCATTTATAGTTTCATGTTTTTAAATTACAAAGTAATCTACATTTAATTAAATTAAAATTTAAAAAAAACAGTCAATTTTTTGGGTGTTTTTTATGATATATTACTCGGTAGTTTCAACTCAAAACAAGGTAATGAATGCTTTTAGACAGAGGCAAAAGCAAAGCGGTCCCATAATATGCTCAATTGTGTAAACAAAATAATTAAACGCAAGAGCATATAATGCAAGACCGTTCCTTAGGCAAGCTGTAACTTAGGGGCTGCTAATACAATGCTGAGTGCATCATTTGTATATGTTAAAGAATTTACGAAACAATACGTTTGTGAATATTAATAATTGTTGTTAATAATTGTGAATATTAATGCCAATTGTTAGTATTTTTTGTATGAAGCATCAGTATTATTACTGTGTTAATTGTTATTATTATTACTAACACTGCTATGGAAAACGTTAATTTGGGGGGGTCGGGGAGTGGTCTTACAGGTTCGATTTTTTTGACGTGATTACCCACTATTTGATGCTAAATACAATGGTGAAAGTTTCATTCTAATATCTCTGCCCGTTTGGCCGCTACAGAGTGTTACATACAGTATGACATATAGACAACACAAAAGGAGGAGCGGTTCTCTATGTTAACTGTAATATGGGACCGCTAAAAAAAATTGACAAAACCCTGAAAAATATTTTTTTTTTTTTTTAAAATTGTGTGAGATATTTTTTTTTATTAAAAATAACTGTTGCACTAATAATAAATAAATACAAAACACTATTTTAGGAATTAATCATTTCAAAGTCAATCAAATTGTCCAGAAAAAAATTAATTGGTCGCTTGACCGTAACTAAAAAACTTATTTTTTTACTGTTGTTACCCCTACGTATGAGTAGTTCAAAGCAGGCATTTTTTTTTTTTTACTTCGTCTAAGAATGTCGTCCATTTTTGTTTTTTCACTTCCGGAATTTTTCGTCTTTGCAGTTACAGTTGCGGTAAATTTTATAACTGGGCTAAGAAAAAATGATACTAAACTTTTGTAAATGGCATTATTTTCCGAACATTTCAAGCTATCTTTTTGTCTTGTATCTTTTAGCCATATCTCTAATGCAAATAACTGAAGTTTAGAGCCAAATCTGATACTTGCTTTTGAACAAACATGACAGTACATGTTTTTTTTTTCTTTTTGAGCTTTTCTTTGTAACTGGCTTCCGCTTTTAGTTATAGCTCTTTGAAAATGCTCGTTTTTCATATTTTTCAAAGTTTGAGCGCAAATACCTCTGATGAGGGACTTTATAAAAAAAAATATATTTAAAGATTAAAGAGTACTTTATGAGAGCTACCTGTAAAAAACGTTTGATATTCCATGAGGAACAAAATTACAGCAGGGGAAGTTAATGAAAAATAGAGAAAATAACGCTAGGCCTATTATAACACTACTTGTACAATTCCATGTGTATTAAACCATCATACGTTTGTTAGAGTTAATAGTTACATTAAACTTGTTTTAAACAGTTCATTAATTTATCAACAATCAGATGTTTTAAGATATGCATTGATTAATTGAGAAAGAAGATTCAGCAGCAGATAAAAACTTGGCTAACAAATGCAACCGCAAGAGAGACTTCGAATGGGATTTCTTTTAATTGATGCTGAATGGCATTTTTTCACACCACGTCATGGAAAAAAGGCTTGCGATGGAGTAGGGGGTACATCAAAAGAGATGACAAAGGGCAGCTTGCAAAGCATAGTAACAAATCGAATCCTAAACATGGAAGATATGTACGTCTTTTGTAGTGAAAAGATAAAGGGGATTACTAACATTGTCAAAAAGGATAAAATCTGTACATAGAAAGTCTGAAAGACAGATTTGATAATTGCCTGAGAATTCCAGGGACTCGAGTTTCACAAATTTCACAGTGTTCCTGAAAATACTATTATACTTTACATAACAAAATCAAAACAAAGTAATGGACAATGGTGAACCGCAGAATTCACGGACATCAGTATAAAAAGCAAGGATATTTATGTGTTGTTCTATTAGTCAGCAGATCCAAGAACCTCCTTCAAAAAGTCACAGTGTGCTGACAGAGTGTAGGTGCCTGTTAAAATTTTATTAGATAATCTCTGCTTTGTAACTAACAATAACGCGCCACTCACATTTGATTTCTGAGTTGTCTGAAGAATTATCTCACATGTTTAATCAACGCATATCTTAAAAACAATTGATTGTTGATAAAACTTTTTAAAACACATTTTATATAACTATTAACTGTAATGTATAATGGTTTATTAAACATTGAATTTTATAAGTAGTGTTGTAATAGGCATAGCGTTATTTTCTCTTTGTTTCACTAACTTTTCCCTGCTGTAAATTTGTTCTTCATGGAATATCAAACTTTTTTTTACAGATACCGCTAATAAAGTACTCTTTAATCTGTAAATACCAATTTTTTTATTAAGTCCCCCACCAGAGATATTGGGGCTCCAACTTTGAAAAAAATAAAAAACAAGCATTTTCAAAGAGCTTAACTAAAACAGGAAGCCAGTAATAGAGTTGAAATATTTTTTGCTAACCCTTTGAATGTATATCTTTCCTCTAAAATAATTTAAGCTTCTGCTACTTCATTCATTCCTTCCTCCTCAAAAAAAAGCCTTTTCATGTTTGTTTAAAAGGCAAATATCAGATCTGGCTCTAACGTTCAGCCATTTGCATTAGAGAAACGTTCGGCAATAAAATATAGCTTGAAATGTGCTAAAAATAATGCTTTTTACCACAGCTTTCTATCATTTTTCTTAGCTCAATTATCAAATTTACAGCAACTGTCTGCAAAGGCCAAAAATGTGCGAAAGTACTCGATCGAAATTCTATCTTCAGCCACAAACTATATGGCCAAACGTATCCGTACACCCCATGGTCGGGACGTGGATGCTACTGTGGCACGTGTTAATGTGATGTCGGTTCCCCTTTTGCTTCGATAACAGCCTGTACACGACTGGGAAGACTTTCCACCAGGTTTTGGTAAGTGTTCGCAGGAACTGACTTCCAGGCATCAAATGACAACTAAGTGAGTCCGGTGACAGAAGATGGGCGATTTGGGTGGGCACGTAATCTGAGTTTTATTTCGTTTCACACAGGTAGGATTCGACTATCACGCCACGTTCGAAGTCATTGATCTCACCTGACTTACTCATTTTATCGGGAACGGCGCCCAAGCCCTCACCAAAGCTGTTATAGCGTCCGATGACACATCAAACCACCTGACCTGCTCAATCCACTTCATGGTAAGGGTGTCCGGATACATTTGGCCATAAAGCCTATGTTAAATAAGTTTCTAAATAAGGGAATTCCTATGGATTCTTATTTAGGTCTAAGTAACAATTGTTATTTTAAGTAGAAAATTGGATTCATTTGAAATTTTATAATTACTTGAAATTGAAAAGCCTGAAAGATAGAGGAAGAATTTAGAGGTAGTTTAAGATTTCTAAGATATTAGATGAAAAGAAAAAAAAATCGTTTTGTCTGATGAAGTTACAGTTTAATTTATTACCAATCAATTTTGACGTTATTTGATCAAAAGGGAATTTGTTTATAATATCATTCTTTTATTAGGTAATCAAAGTGTAAGAGTTTAGTGAAACTAAATTGACGAAAATTCTGGAATTAGAATGATCTAAAAGTGAAAAAAATTGGCAGTTTAAGCAAAAGTAAGGTTCATTGAGAGAAAATGGGAAAGTCAGTTGTAATTTTAAACATTAATAAAAAGGATAAAGTATATTTTGTAATCGGATTTTTTTCAGGGTTCTTAGTTTGCTGTGACAGTTTTGAAAGAGAGATGAATCCCTCACTTTTTCTTCTGGTAATTTTAGCAAGTTTCACAGGTTATCTGGGTAGGTTGAACCTTTCATCGTTGTTTTTTAATATTAATTAATTTTAAAAAGATTTAAATTTATTAAAGGGATGACGAGATGGCCCTCAATAAGTAGAAGGTTTTTAAAAACAGAATGTTGAAATAGGAAACCCAGAATAGTTTTCTGAAAAAAACCGTGAGCATCGTTGCTGTAAGTACTTTATATGATATTAGCAAATACCCGCGAATCCATCGGGTTACAAAAAAAAGTTATGATATGGTTGACGAAAAAATTGTAATGATGAGATGACTGTGAAACTTTTCCATTTGGTAAGAAAAGTCCCCTGGTAAAAGTTAAAATTAATGTTTTATTTTGTAACTCTAAAAGTTGTGAAATTAATATTGAATGCAGAGAATATAAAACTCCCAACTCATTCTGCCCTTCTCCACACCCCTATCCCTTTAAACATTCCCCAGTTTGTATAAAAGAAACGTGATGATTACAAATTAATGCTATATTCTGATTTTGTAACATGAAAACCGCGTTAAGTACCCTTCAAAAAAGTTTGTCCTTTCTATCCACTCGTTTACACCAATTAGAATGTTAATTTCGAATTTCGATACATTTCACAAAAAACACTCATGCGAAATTTGGCTTTTCCAACTTTAGCTGCTTCAGAGAAGCACATGCCTTCAAGAAATTCTGCCCCCTCCTCCTTTCCATTGCCGTTTACACAGTTTAAGATCCAAAATCGAAATTTCGTTGAATACCTATTACTATGTTTTCAATATTGACAAAGAACATTTATGTCAAATGTCGTGTTTCCAACTAAACCGATGTCAGAGATATCCCTAACTCCGGATTCGAGTTTTTGTCGTAATGAAATTAAGAACATTTAAAAAAAATGGTAAGAAGAATGTTATTTAATTAAAAATAATAAAAAAAAAGAAATTTCATTGTCATAAGCAGGAAAATAAAGGAAAAAAAAAGAAATAAACAACAACAACAACAAATATTGTCTTTGATCGATGTTAAAGAAAAAGTTAAAGTCCCCCTTCTGCAGGCCTGTACAGGCCTATTGGGGCGCAGGAGGTCAGGCTCCTGCTATTCGTAACCACGGGACAAAGTTGGGGTGGAGTGGTTAGCCCGACGCCCGCTTGCCTTTAACTCCCGGGAAAGAAACCCGGTACCCATTGTAGAGAGGGCTGGGTAGACCCTAGGACCCGTTTGGAGATGAAAGGAGCGTGGAAAAATCCCGCCCTCTGCCGAGGCCGGGAATCGATCCCGCAACCTCCAACCGAGGTCGGGAATCGATCTCGCAACCTCCAACCCGCAGCCAAGCGCCCTTACCACTCGACTACCGGGCCCATTATTTGATCGATGTAACCCTCTGGAAATAAGCAGGCTGTAATTGAAACCTGGACACATCCCCCCGCGGCGGTTATGCTGGGCGAATCCATTTTGTTTGGTTTTTGTGAGAGGAGCATCCAATTTTAAAAAACAAAGTTAAAAAAACAGGGAAGAAAGGAAATACAGAAAAGAAAGTTATTTTCACGAAGCGGATTTCAACCTGATAACCACACCTCCACTTGAAAATTATAAAATATAAATAATAGAGAGGAAGCGATGCCTTCAAGTTTCAATTGTTGCCTGCGGGTCCTAAAGAGTAATTCAGCAATGTTTGGTCCAGATCGGTCAATGGACCTAGGAGAGTATAGGGAGCAAACAAACAAAAAAAAGGTTAAACTTTAGTTTGCGGCACAGGTTTCGAACTAATTTTTTTTTTGAAACAGTGATGTCATCGCTGTTTTGGGACTATATCCAAGATGGCGGATATGTTAGTAATTATTTATTACATTTTTTTTTGTGTTTTCCCCTGATGAAATTTTCACGTTAAAAGATTTATTGTAATTTAGAAATAAGCACAGATTGTCGATATGCTTAAGCGCCGTGATGTTGAATTATCACGACAGGTGTCACTTTAGCGGAAAAAGTTTTTCGTACTTTATGCGTTTTGTTTTTCAGTCGAGAAGCAAACTTGATGATGTCGAGTAGGGTTCTGGAGATTCTTCGACGGAAAGAGATGGACGGTTATCCATCTCTTTTTTGTTATGGCGGGGCCTAACGTTTGATAGTCGTTAAAGACAAGATGGAGCTTAACCCTTGAGACATGGAAGTTAAGGCAGCTTGCAACTGGAGATTACATTTGGCGATAAAGCGAATTATTTAGCCTGGATTATGTATAAGTTAAATGATTAAGGCGAGATCGACAACCGATTATTCTCAACCGAGTTAATCCCGGGAAGATAATACATTTCCATAGATGTTTAGTAGTCCATTGACTTTTTCAGATCCCAACGTTCTATATGATAGGTGTAATTTCATTACGATCGTCAACAGGGTTTGATAAAATGAATTACGGGAAATATGTTTGGAACAACGCAGTTTGAGTAAAGGGCTTTTAATATCTAATCAAGTTTCAAGGTGCAGAACTTTTTCGTTTATTGATCGGCGTTAGTTAAATTCATGTTCGATATGAAGCATCATTTTTGTGAGCCGATTCAATAATTTGTAAAGTACGTTGCTCGACTGAATGTTCGAATTACAGCGAATGGGAGTAATTCTAAGATTGTAACGGATGTTATTGTACATTTAATTGAATCAGATTCTATAGCGTTAAGATTATGATATATTGACTTGATCTACAAATATAGGATATTTATAGAAGTTCTATTTTGTGTTCGGTTACAAGGACTTTTATTTATGACGAGTTAAATTTACCGATTATAACAATTATTATTGTCAGTTGCATAATTTTGTTTGTTCTAAGAGATTTAGAACGTAGGCTTAAAGTCAATGTGGGTTTAAAGCTTTGCTTTAGAGTATTAATCTTAAATAATTATTTTGAATTATAATGTATGGAATCTCAAATATTTGATTGCTTGTTTTAGTCCAGCAGTATAATTTTTTTTTTTGAATGATTATATCTTAATTATAGGTTTGATATAATCTTGAACATTTAAACAAATGTATATGTATTTAGATTAAATACTTATCTTGTTTATTAAACATTATTAATTCCTTGTTAAATGCGCTGCTATTTCTTTAGCATTTTCTTTAATTCTGTAAGTTGACATTTATTTCTTTAAAGACCAAACAATTCAAGTTCTAGGCTGTCACTACGAATTTTAAGATTGCTTTAGAGGAATTATTTATTTTATTAAGACTCTTAACGTTAGTAGAGTTCTACAGTTTTCAGGTTATCGAGACCGCAGACAGACATTCCACTGCGCGTACAGGAAATATAAGATTACCGTAGATATTTTGCCGATAACTATCGAAGAAAAATGGCGACTAACGATAAGTTATTGTTAAACAATGATAACTATGTCAGTTGGAAATCCACAATTAAGTTTGTGCTTATGAATAATGGTTTCTGGTCAGCCACCGACATGAGCCCGAGTCAAGTGGAACAGATAACTGATGTTAAAGAGAAGCGCAAAATAATTGAGAAATGAGAAAAGGCGTATGGACTTTTACTGTTGCACATAAGTGACGTATGCCGATCTTCGATTGCTGAACCAAGAGATCCTTATCTATTATTAAAAGAACTGGAGTCAGGATACAACAAGATAGACGATATGAAGATCATGAGGTTAAAGCGTAAAATATTCCATACGACAGACTTTAGTGATATAAAGACTGTGCCAGAGAAGATTTCTCAAATGAGGCTTCTAGTGAACCAATTGACATTGATTGGGGGCGAATTTCCGCAAATAGACTTGAGCTGTATTGTATTAACCGGTCTACCAAGGGAAGCAGACTCTTGTGTACAAGGAATCTTAGCTAAGAAGATCCTCAACAACTGCCCGGAAGTATGTGATGAGATAATACAGGAAATTGGCCGCATTGCGGACAGCCAAGCCCTGAGGACTCAGGCAGATGACGAGGTAAAATGCTTAACCACTGACACGTCTAAGGAAGTCAATAAAAACAAAAAGAAAATACTTAACAAGAAAAATGTTACTTGCTTTAGATGTGGCAATAAAGGACATTTTGCCCGTGAGTGTCGAAACTCAAAAGGACCTAGTCGTCGTAAACCTCCAACCAACGAAGGAACAATTGCCAACCTCACCGACAAAGACAGCACAAAGAATGTTTTATCCAATCGACAGTCACGTTGGATAATGGACAGTGGTTCTACCCACCACGTCTGTAGTAATTTGAATTATTTCTCTGAATACGATGAGTTTAAAGACGCAATGTCAGTATATGGCATTCAGAATAAACGTGTTTTTGCGATAGGCTCTGGTATAGTTCGAGTCAGGACATATGTAAGTGACAGGGAACATGTCAACTGGACGATCACTGGAGTTCTATACATCCTATCGATCAACAAGAATTTGATGTCTGCACGAAAGTTGGACGAGAAAGGATTCTTACAGATCATCAATAGAAACTGCTTCACAGTGAAGGATGACAGAGGCAAGATCGTTCTGAAAGCATCAGCAGATAATGGATTGTACGTTATGAAAGGGACCATCATTAAAGACCCAGGTATAAAGCCAGCCATAAATTCTACCGTGAACGACAACCATAAACTTTGGCACGACCGTCTTGGACATGTATCCGAAGATAAAACGAAGACCATAGTTCGAGACGACCTTCTGAATGGTTTAGATAAGATTTCATTCAAAAGAAAATTGTCTTGTGACAGCTGCGTTCAAGGAAAACTGACCAACATCCCCCACAAGAAGCTAAGTCGCATTCGAACTGAAGCTGTACTAGACCTAGTACATTTAGATCTGTTTGGACCAGTGGAAGTCAACAACCGACGGAAGGCCAGATACGTCTTAACTATAATCGATGATTACAGCAGGAGGAGTTTTACTTACCTTTTTCAAGACAAAACTCAAGCTAATAACAAGATTAAGGATTTTGTAATTTTTGCCGAGCGTCAGACAGGCAGAAAATTAAAGGCCATATTGACAGATCAAGGGAGAGAATTTAATAACAGAGAACTGGATACTTACTTACGTAGGAAAGGGATAAAACACCATAACTCATCTAGCTACTCACCGCAGATGAATGCTGTAGCCGAGAGATTGAACCGATCGTTGCAGGAAATGGCAAGAACTTTGCTTATAGAAGCGAATCTACCTGCATCATTTTGGCCCTATGCAGTCGAAACTGCCAACTACATCCTTAACAGAACTCTACATAGCTCCATCGATAATAAGATTCCGCTATCAAGATGGTTTACGAATTACCACAAAACATCTGTGCGTCATCTCAGGAAGTTTGGTAGCGTAGTGTATGTCAAGAAACCAAACATACAAGTGAAACATAAGTTTATGAGTAAATGCTGGAAAGGTGTTTTGGTTGGATACTCACAACGTGTCCGTGGTTATAAGATATATGACCCGGAAAACAACAGGATCTATGAGACAAGAAATGCATACGTCGATGAGAATAAGTTAGGCGTCGAACTACTTAACATCAAGAGAGCTTCAAAAGATCAGTATGCTTCTTTGTTCGATGAGAAGATATGTGACGACTCGTCAGACGAAAGTGAAAGTGATCCTGCAAACAATCAAGAAGATATAGAGGGAGAAGATGCATCGAAGGATGACGATACTTGCGACCGACCTGAAACTCCCACCGTAGAGCTTAGATCTAGGAAAGTTAAGAAGACTATCTCAATAGCTGTCAGCGCCGAACCACAGTCATACAAGGAGGCGATCAGCAGTGACTTTAGTGCAGAATGGGTGAAAGCCGTTAAGCAAGAACTGACCAACATACAGCAATATGACACCTGGGAAGAGGCTACAGTCCCGAACCACAAGATTCCACTTAACACCCAATGGATCTTCAGGAATAAAGTTGACGAAAGTGGCAACACAACTAAGCGAAAGGCGAGACTCGTAGTTTGCGGGTACACGCAAAGAGAAGGTATAGATTACGAAAAGACGTACGCTCCTACGCCAATGATAGAACACCTGAGAATTTTATTGGCATTGGCGACAGAACACAAGTGGCACATCCATCAGTGTGACGTCAAAGGAGCATACCTGAACGGAATTCTGAAAGAAGACATCTATATTAAATTTCCTGAAGGAGTTAGTAAGAAGAACAAACTATCAACAGGTTTGAGGTTGAAGAAAGCCCTCTACGGCTTGAAGCAGGCAGGTCTAACTTAGCACCGAACTCTGAAAGCTGAATTCCGGAAGATGGGTTACACCAACACAATAGCTGACGTGTGTATCTTCAAAAATTTCAAGGCTGATGCACAAACTATCATCTTCGTCCACGTCGATGACATCTTGATTTTCGGATCTAATCTGAAGGTAATCGAAGATATCAAGACTCATCTGAATAAAAGATTCGGGATTACTGATCTGGGAGAAATACGAAATTACCTACGAATGACAATTCAATACAACCGGGAAGAACAAACTGTATCACTGTCACAGATGGCATTCATTGAACGTTTACTCGAGGAGCACAACATGATTGACTCTAAAAGCATAGCAACTCCCATAGAGATGAACAGAAACATTCATATGGAATGCGAAGATAAACTTAAGCTGAATAATAAAGAACATTCAATTTTTAGGAGTATTCTTGGAAGCCTATCTTATCTGTGTAACACTTCTAGACCAGATATAAATTTAAGTGTTCACATACTATCACGTAAGGTGACGAATCCATGCAAGAGCGATTTGTTAGCTGTAAAAAGAATACTAAGGTATCTGTCAGGATCCATTTACACAAAATTGAATTATTCTAAAAGTGAAATTGAACTTACAGGCTTTTGCGATGCCACGTGGAACGACTCTAGTCATGACAGCAAATCTACGACGGGATATGTTGTGAAAATGAATGACGGAGCTGTTGTATGGAAGACCTTGAGACAAGATATAATTTCTCAATCAACACAGCAGGCAGAGTACGTTGCTATGGCTGAAGCATGTAATAAAATCAAAACAATTTCTAGTTTTATGGAGGAAATTGGACAAGTGGATCAAATCCAAAAGCCTATCAAGTTGTATTGCGATAACGTCGCAGCCATAAAGTTGGCGAACTCGGAGAACAATATGCGGAAAAGCCGCCATATTGAACTGAGATACCATGTGGTAAAGGACTATGTCGATAGAGGGGAGATACAACCGGTGTATGTCCAAACAGATAAGAATATCGCGGATGTCCTAACTAAGCCTGTGTCTTACTGTAAACTGTTTAAAGCAATGCGTGATTTTGGTTTGACTCAGGATTAAGTATATCGTAATGGCAATCAATTTTAACTCACATACGGTGAAAAGAAATTCATACAAGTTGAATTTTTTACAGAATTTGAAATGCTGAAGTATTAGCAGGCATTAATATTATCAATTATATTTTTTTTGTCTTATTTCTGAAATTATAATTTCAAGTAAATAAATGTGTCTTTGAAATCTTTTAAATGGAAAAAAAAATGATAAAGTGGGGGAAGTATTATATATAGAATTTGTATAAATGTGAATAATTATTTATTACATTTTTTTGTGTGTTTTCCCCTGATGAAATTTTCACGTTAAAGATTTATTGTAATTTAGAAATAAGCACAGATTGTCGATATGCTTAAGC
>JAFIDM010114187.1:0-18154 GCA_023159025.1 Thereuonema tuberculata
GTTTCCATCCAAACTGAAGCTGGAATATGCATTTCCATATTATATAGCTGCAAACAATAATGATAAAACTTTGATATGGAAATTGAAGCCTCATTTATAGGGTTTCGGTAATGCTGCCCATAATTATAACAGCCCAGCTTCTTTAAATAAACTCCATATCCACTGGAATCCCCTATATGTTGAGCTCTTGAGGAATGATACAATGTGAAAACAATACTCTTTTGAGCTCTTGTACTTTTAACAAGATTAATTAATCTAACAGTAAAGCATATGAAAGGGCTAATAAAATTTTTTTAAAAAAAATTACTAACAATGAAAATTAAAAACATGTTGTTTTATTTTTATTACATAGCACAATAAAGTTTGTTCTATGAAAGATCTTAATATGCTGCTGCAATGCTTTGATTGAATATTTGATATTAAAAATAAAAAATAATAAAAAATAAATAAATAACAGACATATATGTATTTTGCAAACAGAAAAAAAAATCTGATCTCATCTGAAATGATAACTTGTCATATGTCTCACAAAATGAGGCAGAATTGTATTAGCAATAGGAAACAATGAAATAAAAAGATGATGAAAATTGCTTGCAATAATCTCAATCGCTCAATGTGACGCTGATCTGTCGAGCTTCTCAAAAGCAAACTCAGTGAAAATTTAAACAAAGGTATTTTTTATTAACAATTATTGATTACATATTCTGTGCAAATCTTCAAGTAATCTGGCAAACATCAATCAATTTTGTACACATATAAGTAATATTTTCTTGCTTATATGTTTAGAGCATGTAGAAAATTTGTTAGATTACTGTGTTAAAACGTAAATTGTTTTTAAATGAAAATTGGAGAAATGTACTATTTGAGCTATCAGAAGTTATTATTATTTTTTAATTTTATATCTTTTATTTCCTTATTAGAAAAAGTTACTTACCTTTACCAGTCTGCACTATTACTAGCCAGGTAGTCTTTTCTTCCAATGGTCTGAGCTTGTTTATTCTGCATTGCTTCCAGTTTGGGACAGTCAGTGATACGATGACCCAATCCACCACAATAAGAACAACCTCTTTCATCTTAAATAGTTCAGAAACAAAAGTATTATAGTAGAGCAAGATAAATTTCAAAGTAAACAATTTATTTAATGTTAAGCAGGAAAGAAATTTTTTTTTTTTTTTACTTTCCAACCAACAGCCAAAAAAAAAGAACAAATAAATTAAGAAACCAAATTTAAATTTTAATTTACAAAACTAAATAACAAAATTTAAAGAAACTCTTATTTTAAAACTGGTGACTGAATGACAGGATTGAATTACAATTTACAAATCGACACATAAAACTAAATACTGCTTTGAAAAATTAAAATAATAATAATAATAAATCAACTAAAACAACAATTAAAAAAAAACAAAACAAAAAAACTTCATATTTACCTCCCAAAAATAAGTATTTTTCATTCTCTGATTGCAATGCATTCAAGAATGGTGGTACCTTCTGTTCAGCTTCAATTAGGAGATGCTTTAAGTCCAACAAAACTGATTCATCTAAAAGATAAAGAAACAGATGGAAATGATCATTCAATTCCACAATCAGACATTTCATACCAGACTTTTTATTTCACTCCATCTTTTTTCCTTTTCGCAGAATTGCAAAGGTTTACCATTCTTAATGTTTTAATACTTTCTGCGTCACTTTTAAAAAAATATTATGCTTGTGGTCCTATTGCCTTATAAAGCTAAATTCATTTTTAAAAGCTAACAAACTTTAAGGATGCATATTTAAAAAAATAATAATAATAAAAAATATATAGATATTTTTAGTTTGATATTTATTGAAAAACTGAAAAATCAACAACAAAAATCTGCTGCATTTTTTTTTTGTAAGGAAAAATTAAAAATAAATAAAATAAAGCTAAAAAAGTGATTTTTCAAAAAAACAAAAACCCTAATTTAAAAAAAAAGAAAAAGACATGAAATGATAAGAAAATTATGTTTTACAGAATAATTATATTTTTAGGTTTCAAGAATTCCTAAATTAAAATTTTACAAAGAATTAAAATTGAGGTATATCAGCAATAAGTTTTTATTTATTTTTTAAATAATAGCCTAATGTAAGAACTTAGGAACCCACCACATGATTTGTTGATAAATGTCGTAGCAATGCCTGTTTTTCCTGATCTGCCTGTTCTGCCTATCCTATGCACTGAAATAGAAAATAATTCAATCAACTCCAGTATTCAAATAGTTTTTAAATAAAAAAACATAGTAAGGATATTTGGAAAGCAAACCATTCTGTAATAAAGTCTACATTTTGCAACTGAGTTTTTGAAAAAATAATGAGTTTATGGAGACACTGAACTTGCATTAGTCCATTCCTTCACAGGCCCCCCACATCAAATTCCGGACCCAGGTACCAAATGCAATACCGGGCATTTCCTCCCCTCCCCATGTTATGAACAAAATCATAAGTTCTTAGCCAAAAATATCGTGAAAATACTACACGATTTAATACTTCTACAGCAGGGGTAGACAGACTTTTGTAAGGTAAGGGCTACCTCAAGTATACTCCAAGTGCCGCAGTCACCTTAAGACTAAAAAAAAAATGAAATCTCCAAATCGACAACCAAAAAAAAAAAAAAATCTCCAAATCGACAACCCAACTTCTTTAGACTTTTGAAATCTCACATGCGATCACCCCAAAATGCATGATCGACATCTTGCCCACCCCTGTTCTACACTATAAACATACTGTAGATCTCAGCCCGAGCCCCGCTGCTGAGGGACCAACTGACCCCCCTGGGGGCCTGTTTCTTCAGATCATAAAATATGTAAATTAGAAGTTACATAATCATGGTGCTATTTAAGAAATGAGCACTGTCTGAATGACTTTCTGTTGGGGTTGCAAATTGACAGGATACAATTTCCTAAAGGAACTGAAATATAGTGGTTTCAAACTCAGTCTGGAGAAAATAATCGACTGTGATCTTGACGCATGTTGGATAATTCATTAAAAGCAGAAGCGATTGAACGGAACAGCATTTTCTAAGAGCATCACCTAAAATACATGAGAATTTGCTACTGAATTTGAATAAATAAAAACTGGAAAAATAATGACACAGACAATCTCAATCAATTTTGAGAGTCTAAAAAATTTTTTAGACTGAGACATAATCAAAAAGTAGTGAAAAACATTTCCTTTGTAATAGCTAAAAATGTCATGGTTTAAGAAAATTCTTCACACAATAGAATTTTCTTATCTACATGTAAACACAGGGAGTCACAAAGGTACGTAAATATTATAAAGCAGCACAGTGATCATTTGCATAAGATAATAAATCTTGTTTATTATAAAGCTTAGAAATATGAAAATAGTATAACAATGATTGTTGAGGTGACTTAATAATAATTTGATAATCTAGAATTCTACTGAACTGATCCGATATGGTTCTTTCAATAATAATTTAGCAAATTTCATATTTCTTGCATTATGTGCCAATCCCTGTTTTATAGTTGATGGCAATTTTCTAAGAAATATTTTTCAATAAAAAAAAAAAAAACTTTAATGTTAGGTGGGTGTACTAGCTACAGTGATACAGATTGGAGGATCTTCCTTGCAGAGGTTAAGATTTTCCTCTAATTGTTTATTCTTCAGGTAATTCTTATAGAGTTTATTCAGCTCTCTACAGATAGAAACTGGAAACAATGGTGAGTAGGTAATGGACTGACATTTAACTTCTGATTATATTCTGGTTGTTCATGTGTTTGTGACCCAAACTTCAAATCCCTCTACAGGTCCAAGCATAGTAGAAGTTTCACTTACTTTGATATTTAAACAAACAATATTTAAACAATCAATTACAGTACATCAATTACTCTAGTTACAGATGATATTTCCATTATATTCTTCATTTTCTTTTTATTACAATATTTTGATCAGCTTCAA
Organism: Thereuonema tuberculata; assembly: GCA_023159025.1. Classification (NCBI taxonomy): domain Eukaryota; kingdom Metazoa; phylum Arthropoda; class Chilopoda; order Scutigeromorpha; family Scutigeridae; genus Thereuonema; species Thereuonema tuberculata. The sequence goes on from JAFIDM010114187.1 coordinate 3,940, forward strand.
CAAATTCATTATGGATCTTCTTCAGGTACAGTTTGTGGGAATAAATCCCTTCTACTAAATTTGTGAAGATTTTAAAGCTAACAATTTATGACTACGACTTCATCAAAATTAATGAATATTCAGTGAGCCTATTAAAAGTAATATTATTAACATAGAGAAATTAATATAATGATGTGTTTACTGCAAAAATTGTTAGTTTACATTATTTTGATGTGATATCTTTTACTGCTACGATATTGATTATTGATTGTTGCAGTCATAAATTGTTAGCTTTAAACAATTATGACTGCATATATCCCTTCAAACTATCCCTAACAAACTATACTTGAATAAGATCAGTAATGAATTTAGTGTAGCTGATCGAAATATTGTAAAAAAAAGATGAAGAATATAATGAGAATAGTCAATTATTTTGTAGCTTACTATGGTGAAGAACATTCATGTTTATTTGTATTAAACTACTTAAGAAATATCAAATAAAAAGTTACCATAATTTTCAATGTCTTCCGGCATGTCATAATTAACAACATGCTGAATATTAGGGAAATCTAATCCTTTGGATGCAACATCTGTTGCTACAAGGACATCTTTTTCTCCTTTACGAAAGGCCTCTACAGCTCGAGTACGTTCCTCTTGGTCTAAATAAAAAACAAAAACACGGGAGAATCATAAACTCTGATTATAAATTAAACCAAGTTAAAAAAAAACAAACTGATTTATAAAAACTAAAAAAGATTTTGTTTGTTAACAAAAGAATGGTTTTTTTACCTTTTCCACCGTGAATTGCCACAGCTTCTACACCTTTAAGCAGTAGATATTCATGAATTGCATCTACATCCTGTTTCTTTTCTGCAAATATTAAAACCTATAAAGGAACAGAAAAGATTTTATTTGTAACTTTATAGGTATAAAATGTCAACTACAACTTATACAATCACAATCATACAGAACGTTGCTTTTTATAGAAAATATTAAGGTTCTTAGTTAACTCTTCTAACATTTCATCCATACAGATCTACAAATTAGAATTAATGCTTTAATAAACTTTTATAATACATTTGTTTATTGTAATAAATATAATGTAAGTATCAGTGTGATTAAGAGATCTTTTAATAGAATCCTATTACAATTATTTCATGTTAATAGCTATTTTTGATTGATGTTTATCAAAATAATTTTCATGACAAAGCATAGCTAAAAAGAGATCTCAAACTGATCCCAACTTGAAAATCTTCAAAACTGAATTTCATTAAATAAAAAAATCATGTATAATAATATACTTTACTTTTTTTACTTAATTTACTTTTTTTTAATTTTCTTACTACGCAATATGTAGCTGGTTTCAGGAATGGATGGATAAGTTGAGAAAAAAAAAGAGAATAGATTGATATTTGTTTTGTCAGCAAAAAATACTTTTGCTCTTTTTTTTTATTAACAACTTAACTTTATTAGCTTATCTATTTATTAAAAAAATAGGGTCTATTCTTTCCAACCAATATTATCTGATACTGCAGATAAAAAAAGATGAATCTTTTGCTACATTACACGCTTTAGCAAAGTGGAATATCAAATCCATCCTGTCGTAGCTGCTGCACACAAGGATCCATTGATTTTTATCTTCAGATAAGTATTAGACTCAATAAATGTGTCATACAGAATAAAAACTAAAAGTCGTCAAATAAACTCTGACACGAACAATACTGTGATAAAAAATACCACCAATAACAAAAGCTACAGTAAATCATTCAGGGGATGATTATGAATGCTGCTAAGGAGCTTTGCTATTAAATTAATCTTATAAACAAAGAACATTCTTTATCAGGATAAAGAATGGAATACAGGAAATAACCATGTTTTTCCAATTTGGTATTTTTTGATAATTTTGTTATTTTAATACCTTAGATTAAAGAAGATAAGTGAAGGGAGGAGAGGGGAATTTTTTTTTCTTCTGTAAAGTTCAAAATACATACCAAAATTAATTTGTAAGGGTATTCTAAAGTAATTTTTGCTTCTGTTATTCAAAAATCACAATAATTTAAAACAGACTAATTAAAGAGAAACATGGATTAGCATTTTTGCAACAATCTTTATTTCTTTTCCAATAATCAGTTGAAAGCTTTTTTGTGCTTAAACATATTTAAGGAGCTGCTAATAAAAATAATTTAAAGGAACATTTGTACGATTAACTTGTAACACTGATACAAAAAGGAGAAAGAACCTTAATGAAAATGAAAAAAAATAAATAAAAAATATATAGAATTATAATTACTGGTGGAGCTGTTTTCTGTAAACATTCCAAAAGATAAACAATTTTGGCTTCTTGTTTAACATATTCCACTTCCTGTATAACATCCAGATTGGCTGCTCCAGCTCTTCCCACATTGACTGTCACTGGTCTCACAAGAGCACTTCGTGCAAAATTCTGGATTTTTTTGGGCATTGTAGCAGAGAATAGAAGTGTCTGACGTTGGCCCTACAAACACAATGAGGAAAATAACAGCTCTCATTATTCACATTTTGAAACTTATTTCTCTAAGCCAACACATTTCTAAAAAAAGTAAATTTTAAAAAGTGAAAAAAAAAAAAAAAATTATTTCTTATTTTTTTCTTGAATATCTGTTTTCTGAAAAAGATGGAGAATTTTTTTTTTCCTCCAAAGTTAATTAGTTGACTACAAAATTTAATTCCATTATTAAAGCACTGCTTGGATAAAAAATCAATAGGAAGAGAAACATCTAAGAAATTAAATCTAAATTCTTAAGAATGTAATATCAAACTGTCAGTTTCTAAAAGGATTGATAATAAAAAACAATAGTTTTCGTGAATAACTGTCTAGTTTTTTTCAATCGTAAGGAATGAAAAGTAAATTAATAAAAAAACAACAACTAATTAATGGATTTAAAAAAAATAGTTGATGATATTGAGCATAATCATTATCTTACAAAAATTTATGAGATTATTTGAAACTAAGTTTCATTTTTTTTTTTTTTACTTAAATATTTCATAAAATTTTAACTTTAAATATTTTTTTTAAGGTTCTGTTTACAGAAAAAGAAAAAACATTTACAGCAATATCTTAAAAGTTGAAAAATTTAAAAAAAAAAAAAAAAAAAAAATATTTTCTGGCAGTTCTCTTAAAGTCCTTTTTATTTAAGAGTTTTTAGAGGAAGCAATTTAAAAAAAAAAAAAAAAGTAAAATAAAATAAATAAATAAATCACTGCCTATTTTCACAGTTTTAAAATACAGAATTTGGAATTTTTTTCCCCTCAAACCTAAAGCCTTTTAGAAATCTGAAGCTTTGCAGCATCTTCTGAGTGTACAACCACTTTTGAAGGTACAACTATAAAAATATCATAAACATCAATCATCAACTAGGAGTAGATTGCCAAAGAGCCTGAAACAACTATTCTAGGATGTCACTTAGTAAACATTTGGTTTCACCCAAATTTAGTAAAAGTTTATGAATATTTGTATGTGCTTTTTATTCTTTTAATGAGCTCTGATGGTTCATTTGAGGCTGGTAGAATGCCAGCACATGAATTTTTTGGTGAACTTATTGTTGTTGCTCATTTTAGTTTCAGAAGCTTCAATTGATTCTCATAATATAAAAACCTCAGACACCGTGTAGTGACCATCTTTCATTGATTTGCATGAAATAATTTAAGTCTCACTGGGCAACATTAGAATACAAGCATAATGTCCCTATCTTCAGATGAAGGTTGACAGCATAGCAGATCAAGGCTCCAGTAAACAACAGCATTAAGTGGAAAGAATATCAAATCAGAAGGTTAGTTCATCCCCAATTCATTTCAGAAGGAAACAGGGGTATCCAGTTGATACAGCATTAGATGAATTCTAAGACTCATATGGGGGGGGGGGGGAAGCTGAGGAAAAGAAAAAAAATCGGTTGAAATCAGAATTTTTATTTATTCAATGCAGAAACTCTGCAGCTGCTATCTAAATTGCAATCTACTTTATATCAGGGGGGGGGGGGGGGATAATAAAAAAAAACTCCTACCTTTTCTATTTTAGGAATTAGGAAATTCAGATCATAATGACCCATACAAATTTAAAATCAAATTAATTTATATAAACCTTTGGATTTATTTATTTTTTCTTTACCTTGAAGTATGAAAATATTGTTCGGACATCCTCTTCAAATCCCATATCAATCATACGATCAGCTTCATCTAAACACAAATATCTGCAGATATCCAGAGTAACCATCTTTTTATCCAACATGTCCATCAATCTACCAGGGGTGGCAACCATTATGTGACAACCCCTAATAAAGCAAAACATATTTTATTAAGAAAATAACATACATTATGTCATAGAAATTATTACTAATAACATAGCTTTGAGCATAACAAATTTCACTTAATTAATGAACCACTTAACTAAGATGCTTTTCTGTGCTTAAAGTCTTTGAAATTTGTAATACAGATAAAATCTGATCTTATGCTGAAGTTTACTTTGTTGACTCATCAGTTTTAAATTAAGTATCAAAATACAATCACAAGCTTTCAGGATCTCAATAAACAACAGGCACTTATCATGAAGTTTTATTATCAAATGTAATAGAAGAAGAGGTGGTCTGTACCACAAGATTGGAAATGGATGATGTATTCTTTTAAGTGATAAAGACAACACAATTCATATGGCTGAAAACATTAGCTCACAATTCATTATGAGGATATGTCAGCTATTTGCAATTAGAGATTTGAAGAAGAATAAAAATGACAACATTCTGTTGTAGTCTGAACTATTACATTTAAGTTCCTACAAGTTCGTCAATGGAGGAGGATGTTAGCTTCCCAGATCTGAGAAACTGGAAAATTTGAATTGACTGATTGCAAACAATCATCTTGGGCCAACTGTGGAGGCAATCCATGAAAACTGGCTGTACATCTTAAAAGGAGAATTGAGAAATGACAACATGTGACACTTCTCCAAACAAAGATTATTACAATGACATGTCAGTTTTTCAGATCTGATGAGTGAATTAGATGAAAAACGTTAATGCTTACATGGAGTTCTCAAAGAAAATCTAGTAAAGAAGTTAAGAAATTCTGTAATTACAGATTCAGAAGAAATGTTTTCTTATATGATACAAGAACATACAGTATCTAAGTACAACACTCTTAAAGAACACATTGATTCACTGAGGAATGCAAATTAAACAGATGAATGAAAACTCACTTTCAGAGGAATCTGATTTACTTAAATATTATACATACAAAAGCAAATTGGAATAAATGACAGCTTTACTGTCCATTCTAAAACTAGCAATGAAAAGGCTTTATTATTCGGACATCAGGGCTTAACAATGAATCCTGACATTTAATCTCCTGAAAACATATTCTAATAATATGCAGACTGATTCTTTTTAGAATCAGCAGCAGCTAACAGATGAGTTAAATGCTAGCTCATCCTCGTGTTCACCTAATTGCACCTCCTTTCTCTTTTTGTCTAGATTTTATGATTATCTGAACTTAAATACATGAATTAGTGCACCAAGCATATGAATATACGGAATTTTAAATTGGTAAAATGCTTGCTTTACAAAAACTGAACTTAAGCTTATTTCAAATCTTAATATAACAAGGCGAGATTTGAAATAAGCTTGAGTTACTTCATATTTTAATTACTATTTTTGTTATCTAGCAGCTTCTTAACTAGTTATTCGTAGTGTTGTAGCCCCTGTCTGCATTTTCCATATGCTCTGTAAAGAATACAACTAATTGCATCTTGTGCCTGTACTTTCAATCAAAAAAGCAATATTTGTTGCTCTCCTAATCTAAGCTATTTCATGGAAATATAATTATTATTAATGTTCAAAAATATCTGAAAACTTTTAATTCAACCAACAACATTAATAAGCCAATTATTTTCAGGTTAACTTTTTTTTTTTAAATTGTATAATGCATACAACATTTTAATTTTTGTGTAAACCTAAGCTTTACTTTCATCACTTTTTATGAAATTCTGCAAGTAAACTTATTTCCTCACCTGCGAATAGTTTCCAACTGGTCTTTCACAGCCATTCCTCCAATGCAGAGACAGCTACGGATCTGAGGAAAGCCTTCCTCCTCTAAAGTTTTGCAGAAATGGCAAATTATCTCTTGACTCTGTTTGGCTAATTCTCTCTGAAGTAAAAAGTAAATAAAATAAATAAAGAAAGAAATAATATATGTTGTCAGAAGGAAAGTAAGTAATGATCTGAAAAACAAAAAGGTGTTGTACAGCAAACTTCCAAAGTAATGGCATACTCGAGATAACGGCACTTTTAAAAATTGCCGTACAATAAAGAAAATGAAGAAAGTGAAGAAAATAAAGAATAAATAAAGTGAATAAATAAAGTGAACTCTATATTGACAAAATGTGAATAGCTCAGTGCAACATTCATATTATTGCAATGTCTTAGAAGTTACTGAGAAGAAAAAAAACAACAAAAAAACCCACTGAAACTTAGTGAGCTCGATATAATTAAGAAAACAGAATGAGGTGTAAGTAGAAGTTCATTAATGGCAGAATATAACACTGGATCATCAACATTGTACGATATAAAATGTTTTAAGCAGAATCTTTTAGAATTTAGTGTAAGTTCAGAGTCTAACATAAAATAGCAAATTAAAAAACTCTGCATAAACTCAAATGTGAAAATTTGGATAAAGTATTAGCTTTACTGAAGTGATCGGAGGGCCTGACTATATTGGGACTAATGCTATTGGCCAAAAAACAAAAAGATTTTACAGAAAATGAGCTTGGATACAACAGTTCTTTTTATTAGTTCTTTTGGTTGAATAGATTTAATGCATGTCGGAGTATTAGAAAATTAGATATTTCAGGAGAACAATAAGCAGCAGACACAAAAGCAACAGTATAGTTCAACATTTAATGATGTTGTAAAAGAGCACAATCTACCTATATAAAAAGAAAAGTCCTGACTCACTCACTCACTGACAAATCAACACCCAGCCCAAACCCTTGGACCTAGAAAGCTGAAATGTTGCACAGAGGTTCCCTTAGACAAGGAATAAGGCCAGATTTTTCAAAATTCCCACGGGATAGGGAATAAAGAGGATTTATATTTTCGCTTTAAAGTTGCCTTATCTATATATAGGTGTGTGGCACCAACCCGCAATACATCTGAGTTACCCGGAGAAGGCCTTATGAAGTTTTTTTTTATGCTATGTATGCAAGGGTTCTGGAGTGAAGCGATGGTACATGGCTAGTCTTACGTATGACCAGATATATAATGTTGACAAAACTAGACTATACTGGAAGTGTTTGGCTAAAAACATTGGCTAATTTCTCAGAAAGTAATGCTAGTGGATTCAAGCAAAATAAAGACTGAATGACAGTTCTTACATATGCAAATGTATCTGGACAACACAGACCGAAGCTTTTGGTAATTGGAAAGTTTCATCACTCTAGAGCCTTAAAGGGAAGTTATGAATTTGCCAATCATCTATAAGCACAAAAAAATATATGGATGGATAAAGAAATTTTTGAAGAATGGCTTGCTCACAAAATTCATCCTCCCATTCAAATGCATTTTCATAATCTGGGGTAGAGTTTAGAATAGCAAAGTGTCTTACTTCTTGATAAATGTAAGAACAATCCCCATGAATCCAGGCTAGTTTCAGCTTGTGGAAATATTTTTTCATATTATTTATTACCCAATAAGATGTTTTTCATTCAGCCAATGGATCAAGGAATTATTCAAAATTTAAAATGCTACTATAAAAATACTTTTATGAATAAACGGTCAATAGTGAACCTTTATTCCAAACTTTAAATGTAACTTTACAATATAGGATGCATTATATGATCTAACTATTGCATGGAATGCTATGAAATCCATCACTCTTTTAAGAGCAAGGAGGAAATTATGGTCAAACATTATGATGGCAGATTTACCTTTAGACAACATTCTGAAGGATTTAAAATGAGAGAGAGAACAAACAAGACATAATGCAAGTGTTCAGTCTGCCAGCCATGAAAGTACTTTACAGAATCTCGTAGATGAAGATATTGCTTGTTAATAGTGATATTGAAGTAACGCAAACATTTTCAGAAGAAATTATTGACACTATAGTTAATCCAGAAAAGCAAGATGCATCACTTCTGTTGTGTCACAAGATGGAAACGATACAATTGAAAAAATAACTTTGGACACTACACAGTTGTGCATGGATATGGTTCTCAGGTTATTTTGAAGAAAATCCAAGCTTCAGTATGCAAGACGTAATGCAAGCACAAATGATTAAAAACACAGTTAACAAAAAAAACAAGCATTTGAGAGAAAAAAAAATTGTCTCACAACAAATTGTGTTACCAGACAAATGGAAAATTTGCAATAACAGCATTCTCAAGTTTTTGAGGATGCCATTGTTCGGGATGTTTACTGTATTTAGAATTAAGAATTTTCAAATTATCTACAAAAACCCGGTCAACAAAAATTTACTCTCCCTCTTATATAAGAACTTCATTCTTACAAGTTATATATATTACAATCTAACTTCGCAGATATCTGTTTGTCTCAAACCTTATTCCTTATGATCCAAGTGTCTATTAAAGAGGTTTAAAAAAATATCTTATCTGAATTTATTGTAGTCTTTGATTACAGAAAATCTACTTTTAATAACCCTTTTGTTAAGAGTTATTTTTGTTGCTTTTTATTTATTTATATTTATTTTTTTTTGCACAAAATTTTTCATGATTTTAAGTTAGTCATCAGTAAACTGCTGCAGCAAACAAAATATAAGTAATGTAAATGATCATATGGAAAGAGGGACCATTAGCTAGTAGATGATCATCTAAGAATAACCTTAACATTATTAGTGCTAGAAAAAATACTAAACTAAATAACTTAACTGCATTACACATTGAATTTCCAATAGGAAGAAATTTATATTCAAATTAACTGTTTAACTGCACTATTTTCAGTCTTTCTTTTCTTTTAAAATATTCCTTCCTTCAATTTTTACTGTCTTTCAAATTTAAAGTGTTTTTATTTTAATACTAAGCTGGAGATGTTACAGAATGAAGACAATGAAAGCAACTTACAGATGGACAAATAATAAGCCCATAGGGTCCCTCATTTTGAACAAAAGGGAGTCGTTTCTCTTGTTCCAAACTAAACATAATAATTGGAAGAACAAAAACTATAGTTTTTCCTGATCCAGTAAAGGCAATCCCTATCATGTCTCTGCCTGCTAATCTGTAAAGAAAAGTGAAGAAAAAAAAATTACTTATTTATAGTAAATCACACTTGTATACAAAACAATAACATTACAAATGCAAACTGAACAATCAAACATTAGTTATCTTCCATTTCCAATTACTTCAAAGTTGTCAAGAATCAAACAATAAATAATATTCATTTTAACAACTTAAATACGTAAAAAACGATGAAAAAATATATTACATCAGAAATAACAATTATAGAGATAAAAAAAAAAAATCCTAAAATGGTTGATTTTAACGTTGGATCACATTAAAATTATACTCTAATTATAATGTTGTTGTTTTATGTTTAGAAAGCATTTTATAAATCACTATTTTTAAATTACTATTTGTTGTAGTTAGCTGTAATAATGTAAGATATAATTTCTGGTTCAATGCCCATGTTTTCTTCCTTTTTCTATTTAGATAATGGACTAACAAATTTGTAGGTGAAGATATGTTTGTGAATATCTATTAATCACTTATTTAACATATTTGGAATATACAGTGAAACCTCCGAATAGCGGACAGTCACGAGCCGGAAGTTTCGTCCGTTATTGGGAGGTGTCCACTATTGGGGAGGACTATCTTTTTTTCAATTTTTAGCTTGTAGCATGTCATTTAATGAAAGCCCGGGCATTGGCGAAAAAAAAAAAAAAAAATGTCATTTAATGAAAAATTACGTACAATCTTAAATTTCTACAATTAACATTGCCCTATGAGAAAATATGAACAACTGCAAACTGTTTACTATTTTCCTTTTTAAATGAATGCTAATTCATTAGTCTTACTTAAAATAATAACAAAATTAATTACAGTATTAATTTTGTCATTATTTTAAGTAAGACAACGGATTAGAAAATTAATTTTATTAACTAAAGTAATCAGTTAACAGAGTTTGACATTTCTTTTTTGCATTGAAAACATGTTTCTCAATATGAATATTTAAATCGTTTAACTTTGTAAGGCCTTCAGAGTCCCCTTTGCTTCCAAAGCCTTTTCTTGCAATAATGGCCCACTAATGGGAATGTTTTTTGCTTGTGCAGCACAAAACTAATCGAAGACAACAGAGTCGATCGCACTTGTCTCCGTTTCCGAACTTTGATGTGTTTGGAGTTTTCGTTGGAGTTCGTAATCCATAATTTCAAAATTTCCTCTGGACACTATGTATTACTGTAGCCTGATTCTATTGCTTTTGAAAAGTAACACAAGATCGTTCATTTTCTGTAGAATGTTGTCCGTTATTGGGAGTGTCCGCTAATCGGAGGTCAATACATGGAAACGTCTATATTAAGGGACTGGGGATTGCAAAATTGTCCGCTATTGGGGGGTGTCCGCTTTTCGGGAGTGTCCGTTAGTGGAGGTTTCACTGTACTATGGTGACTACTGTCAATATGAGAAATAACTATTGCATTTTTTTTTTGTGAATTATAATTTAAGACATTTTGTAGAAACTTACTGTATTTACCCTACTTTTACATTTGAAATCAATTCATAATAATTATTAAGCATACAGGATATCATTTAAGATCTTCTACCTTAATCTTTTATTATTAATAATCATATATTGTTGCCTATAACAACAATATGTGATTATGAATTACAAAAATAGGGATAAGATTAAAGTATGCATAAAATAAAGACTCAAGATTCACATTGCAATACAATTAAACATTTGAACACAGATAGTGGACTAATCCTCCAGAAATTATTGACTTATAAGTAGCAAAATTATTGACTTTTAGAGAGATTTATGATTATACATACATACAGGAGGAAAAGGTTTGAATAGTAAAGAATGCCAGACTTTTAAGATAATATGGTAGATAACTGGATTCAATCAAGTAAAAGATTAGACGATTTTTAATTAAAGATTATTATGAAGATTATTATTTTTATTTTATTTTGTAAAACGCTTGAGGAAGGAGAAGCTGATAAAGTTCTCCGAAATATTGCGTTATTTTGTAGAAGAGATGAAGTAAATGTCTTTCGTATAATTTAATTTGAAGTGTTGGTGATGTTTTTTTATATAATTAAGACTAGAAGGGTCTTTGGTGCAGTGAAGAGGATTTATTTTAACACCTACTTATCTTAAGAGTGAATAGCATAAGTATTTGAAGATTCATCAGATATCAGAATTTCAAACGAAAACAAGATGCCATACTTTTCAGATATATACAAGCTGTTGCAATCATTGTATAATCATTCCTTTATCCTTGCTGGATTGTACCTAGCTTAAGCTAGAAAACTTTCAGAAATGCAAACACTTCTTTTGCATTACTTTATTCCAGTTGCCAAAATGAAATTATCCTATTGCTACTGTATATTTGAATTGTTCATTATACTAACCCTTCCAAAACCCTGCTACTTGTTATGTACTAACAGGAAATTTAAATTCAATATTACTTTATTGCTTGGCAACTAAATTTAATAGTAGAACTAACTGGCAATATGCTATACCATGCTTTTCAGCATGGCAAAATTTTTTTTTTGCTATTTTATCATCCTGGGTTCGCTCAGCACAAATATAGCTGAAGCAGACACTCTTCAATTCTATTTTCGACTATATTTGGTGAAAGCTTATTGTGACAACATGATTTGATGAAAGCTTCACAGTTTACTTTAATGGGCAGAAAATAGCTACAAAACTGGATGCTCCTAGATCCCTCAGTACTGCACGTTATTTTAAACTATTGTGAATCCACAAAGAACCTACCATACTGCTGTAAGATAGAACTCAAGTCAGTTAACAAGTTAACATGCCATACATATTTTCTCTGTAAAATAAATTTCTAATACATACCTGGTCAATCATCATGTATCCAACTCTTTCATATCTCAAAACTCGTGGTCCTTTTTCTGGCTTATACTTCACAAACATAGCTGAATCATTCATGACAAAAATAGATACATGACATGGGACTTCTCTCCATTCTTCTATTAACTTTGCACATATGAAACAGAGGAAATCAAACAAATGAACGCCATTGTTGAGCAGAGACCAGTATTTATTAGAATTTATTTTACATTGAAAAATAAACGTTTCAAAATTAAGTAACTTCAACATTCTTTCCCAAATAAGGAATTCACTACTGCTGTTAAACAAGCTGTAACATTTATAGATCTAAAAGAATTTGTTAAATGATGTGTACTGTAATCATATATGTACAAATTTAAAATGCCATAACTATACTTTCCATTTTAATTAGTATATAAAAGCATATTTTTTTTTTAATTATCTCTTAGCAAACTAAAAATTCCTTATATAGAATTCAAAAAACAGTAAAAAATAGTGAGGAATCATAAAATTGTGATTTTTGATTTTTCAATAAAAGAAAACACTTAACCTTTAAATCATCCTGCCAAAATGAAAAAGCTCATTAGACAACTTTTCCACCCATATTTTAAATTAAAAATTTAAAAGATGTCACTAAACAAATATTACTTACACAGCTGGTAAACCCTGAATTTGGATAGGAGTTGGACGGGTTATTCCTTTTTTCTTGAGAGCCAAAATGATAGCTCTTGGGAATTTCATTTCCTGAAAATTAAAGCAGTAGTCATTTTATTTAAGTTTATTTCAATCTTCCTGATAATCACTGTGTCATCAAATTATTATGACCACCAACCTAATAGCAGAGATTGCGCCCTTTCAGGAACAATACAGCAGCTATAGTCAAGGCTTGGAAGATTCTGCAGCTAGCTATGGCATGACATAGCAAATTGTTGATACTGCTTCCCACAGCTTGGCTGCATTCTCTGGTGGGGCAACAGAAATGGCGATATGATCCTGTAGGTGTTCAATGGGATTCAAATCAGGTGACAACAGTAGCCAATCCATAAGCTGAAATGCTTTCTTGTATTCGATGAACCATTTGTGCACATCTGGCAGGCAAGAGATTGGACTTTATCCTGTTAGAACACACCACCACCATAAAGAGGTGTACCTGACCTGCAACAATGGACAAATTGCCAGTAGTACTAACGGAACCCTCCACCCATATTAAGAGACCCAAACTATCCCACGAAAACTATCTGCCAGACCATGACATCTCCAACACTTATTTTTCTGAAATATAGAAGTTTATTTTGCCTTTTATTTATATTGTTGAAGTTAAAACAGTTGATAAACAGTGAATTGCAGTCATTTGCACCACAATGTTGCCATTTCCCAGTTTCGATCATGTGCACATGTCTCTTGAGCAATCTTGAGTATTGTACGCTCACTTTTTGAAGACATGATACATCTTCCCGAAGTTGCTGAAACAGTGACTCATTAGAAAAGGCAACTCTCTACCAATCTTCTGTGGTCTAATAGTGGTTTCCTGCACAAAAGCAAGAAGCTTTTACTGATGGGTGCCAGTCAACATGGATACTGGACATTGGGCATCTTCTCTTAAGGCCCGTGGAGAGAACAGCCTTGTGACCTGCGATACACAAAGTATGACCCTCTCCTAATTGCACTCATTGATTATTTGTTCCTCAGTTGCACGGCCATTTGTAAAGACAATGATGCCCTCAATAGCTTATGATGCTTGATCAGCTATCGTTAACTGAAGCAGCCCCCAAGTCTGCAACATTTCCATCAGGTGTTGTACACTTTAACAATAGCAGCATGGTAACAGTTCACCAGTTGCACTATCTCAAGATATATTGGCACCTTTCAGGTGGCAGCCGACCATCATCCCACACTCGAAGTCTGATAAAACACCACCTTTCTCCATTTTCATACTATGCGTCAATACACTGAAGTGGCAATATCTTCTGCTCTCACATTTGTGTGTTAGAGTAGGTGTTTATGTGATGGTTGAATATGAGGCTTACAGGAATATATTCCACTGGGCAAAGATCATAAAAATTTGATTGCACACAGTATATTTAATGCACTATATACTAGAAATTATAAACACTAGCTAATGGATGAGAACAGATTTGAAAATAAATAAATAAGTGAATATTTGAAAATAAATAAATAAATAA
>JAFIDM010114188.1:0-18154 GCA_023159025.1 Thereuonema tuberculata
AATAGAATTTATGTAAGTTTAATATGGTAGTTTTGATGATTTATTGAAGAGCTATTGTAATTTCAAGTGACAGCAAACTTAGGCAAAGAAACGTAAAAGTGTTAGATTGCCGGAAGAACCTGCATTGCTGATCAGAAGCAAGTTGCGCCCGAAGAATCAAAGAACTTTTAATTCGAAGATATTAAGTTTGATTAATTCTAGTAAAATACTGAATTATCTGTAAGCTTAAATTGAGTAAGCTGATTGTCATTTTTATCGCCTTATTAAATGTGTTAAAAGATTTCCGAGTTAGTTTTATTTGCTAAAAGGTTAAGAGCAATTATTCTTACTCTGCTGTTTGACTTCCTTATATAAATAATAATTTTAAAAACTTAACAGTATATTTGCAACACAATAAAGTAACCAAATATGCTTGATATCTAGTACAAAATTCAGAGGTCCACGTGCTGCGGCTCTAAGTGTTCCTTTCGTAGCGAACCCCTAGAAAGATCCATGGAATATCTAGAGAATAGATACTGAGGTGGTTTCCCGTTGCCTTCTTGAATTACACGTCGACATTTCGTACCTGAAATTTAACAGAAACCAGGTTCAACACATTTGCCTCGTAAACCACAGCTTTGACCACAAGGTTATGACAGAACAGCACGAGATCACAATATATTTCAAAAAATAATTAAATTCTAGTGATTTGGTGAAGCTCCTTATTCTCACCATAAACAATAAACCTTATTCACTATCTAATATTTGTGAAATATTTCTTTACAATTTGAACATACGCAAATCAATTAACATAAGGTATGAGGAATTTAGTAGTCTTAAAATGATTTTTCCGCCACGATGTAAGATTAGTTTTAGAAGATGAATCTTAAAGCATTTGTGAAGGTTTAAAGAAAAAGTTTAACTTTTTTTAAATTTCTTTTTTAAAGAGAAATGAAATTTAGCTTCCCTTGCAATGATACAAAACAAATCCGTAGATAAAGTGAGTGGGTTTTAAGAAATATGTAATTAAAATTAGGAAAATAAAGCAAATTTACTTATTTATTTGCTAAATTCTCATCAAAATTCGCACGTTTTCTTTATAATATTACTACTTTTTCTTAATTGTTTACATTCAATTTTTGATGACCTGCTATTCTTACTACATTGATTTACTAAAAGCAAATGACAACTTACGTTATACCAACTTCTGTTCACATCGATGTCAGCTCTCAATCGATGAATTAATTCCGTCTCTTCAAACATCATACTTTTTAGATTATTTCATTAAATCGTGAAAGTTTTTCTTCCTACAAATTCTAAACTCTCGTGGAAATTTAAACTTACTCACTGTAAATCGTATTGCCACAGTACTATCAATTTTTTTGTTTTCTTTCTGTCAATGATTGGTTCATCATTGACTTCGAAACTGATTTTTTTTTTTTTTGCATAACCTTTTGTTTTGAAAGTAGGGAGATATTCATCTGTAAGTTTTCTTTGTATTAATTAAGACCTGTCCAAAGCCATTTTCTCTTATTCAAAACCAATTAGATAAAATAAAAGTATTTCAGATAAAGAAAGAACCAGATAATGCACATCTGTTTCAGTTTGCAGGTTTTAACGAATAAAATTTATAATTTGCTTTCAGAATTTCTTAAATAAAACATCAGTGATAAAAGGAAGTTATCGGATTTATTTGAGCTTCGTAGTTTTGGAAATAGGATCTTCTATTGTGCCAAGAATAACATTTCAGAATTCAGCTATTTGATATCTCACTGCGTTTCTACTAGTGATTTTATAGTTTACGATCAGAATTTACATGCATTAAGATTATATGTTATAACAGTCTTCAGGAACAAAATTTCTATATCTTGAGCTATTTAAAGCAAGAGCATTTTAATAAAGAGTTCCAATCTTAATTAATTCCTTGAAGAAGCCCCCTCCCCCGCTCTCCTATTGGAGGAAATCGATCAAATTGATATGAGATTAGACCCGTTTGTAAAATTTTTTTCCAAAGTCTTAAAATTACGTAATAGAATCGATTATTATTTCAGAATTGCTTTTTAACTCTGAATTCTGTTATAAATAGAAACATTTCTAGACAAGTTTTAGAGCATATACAGTAGTTCCAACACAACTATTGAAAAAAAAATCTATATTTTTAGAAAGATTCTGTAACGACAACCTGTTCGTTAAGAAAAAGTTTTCCAAATTAAAAAACCAAATCATTATATGAAAATTCAAGATGTAAGTTTGCTTAGCAATGCAGTGAATATTACTTTAATCAATATTTACTTTTAATTAGCCTGAACAATGATTGTCACAAAATGGAATTCAGGAGTTTGTGTATTTTTTGGAAATCTTTAAAAGAATAGAACTATAAACAGAAATAAGTTTTGTTAAACACAGGTCAAAGCTCAGAAGTTGACGAAGGCATCTTTCAAATGTATCTGTGGACGTATCATTCTATTTCAAAAGTGTGTCATCTTCTATTTATAAACTCCTAAAACTAATCTTATTTCATTAAATTTTATTAGAATAATTTAAATTATTGGATATTACAGCACAAACTCTCATGGATACATCAACATAAGTCATTAACACGAGATGTCATTTTACCTGTTTGCTTTTGATTTCATCTAATTCCATGTAGGAATAACTAGTTTACATTATCTATTTCTAAACACATGTTATCAAATAATACATTTGGGTATTTCTTCCTCTATAGTGTAAATACACCAAACCAAATTATTCATTGTCTAATTACTTTCAAAAACGAAATCCGAAGGCATTATTTTAAGTTAATAAAATCATTCCAAAACAAATGTAAAAAGATAAACTATAATAATGAATATATAAAGTCAGCGCTGTTGCAACAAATATATAAAAATAAGATGAAAAAAAAAGCCCTATTTAAAATCATCACATCTACAACTACAGAAACTAAAAATCAACCAGATGTTGAAAACATTTATCAGAGAAAAAAATCATTATAAACAAAAGAATTAAGTAAATCATGAAATAAATTAGGAATACATGACAGCCTTATATCTTATCAACAATTTCATGACAAGATATTTATTATGAAACATTTAATAAAAATACAGTAAAACCTCTAAAATCCGGCCCTCGGTAATCCGGTTTCCATGGTAGTCCGGCCTGGTCCCGAGTAATTTTTTTTTTTTTTTTAAACGAAATTTGTTTTCTTATCCTCGCATATTCATTATGAGTAAAAAAAAAACAGAAAGAAAAACTTTTTCACTATGTAAGAGAAGCTTAATGCGTTAAAGAGATTCGATGCAGGGGAATCTGCAATTCTTGAATTCTTGGAGTCGGAAAAAGCGCATTTGTATTGTTTTTAATAAACATTTGAGTGCAAAATTATGAAAATGGGGTTAAACTAATTAAACATGGCTTTATGTCTTCACAAAAATTGAGCCATTGAGTTATTTTAAGAACACTCTCGGTAGTCCGGCTTTTCTGTAATCCGGCCTACTGGGTACCACATTAGGCCGGATTTGAGAGGTTTTACTTGCAGCACTGAAAATTATGTATCCTTAATAGCATAAAAACAGCTTATAAAGTAAATATTAATAAACTTTACTGTGAAGACAGTTTAATTCGAATACATAGACCATAAACGTGAGTCTATACAAATAGCAATGATTTTTATTTCGAAACAAAAGATAAGAAATTGATAATTTCGCTGCAATAGTTTGTCTCTATTTTAAAGCATTACTTTATATTGAGAATCAAAAACATGAATAAAACGTAAAAGATGTTTACATTTTATTAAAATAGCAAAAGCATTGTTACAAATCATTTATCACAAGAGTTCTGTCAAGATTAATATTTTAATGGAATTTCAACAAGAATTGACTGAACGTTTTTATTTAATTTCAGTACTTTATTGACAAAAAAAAATCAACAAACATTATACTTTTATAGATTAGATTTCAATAAGCTTTCTGAAACATTTGTTTAAAATATCTGATTTTGTAACTTCAAAGGTATTCTAACTTTCATGTTGCAATAGTTCATTTGCCAGATCGAGAAAATCGTTTTCAACAAACCTTGTCATCTGTGCGTATTTTATTATGAGTAGCTGTGGTTCAGATCAAAGAGATTTTACTTACTGAACTTTTTGTGCAATTCCCGACTTGGTAAATTCATGGAACATCGTATTTATGGAAAGATTGGCTTGCAGTGGAAACAATCAAGATGCAACCATTGTAAGGAACAATCACCCAGAGTCAACGAGAACAATTGCATGATACACCGTATAGTTGACGCACGAGCCTGAACGAGGAGAAAAAAGGCTTGAAACGATTGCAAGAGAAATGGTTGGAATACAAAGATGGCGAACTTAAAGCGAAATATAATTCTCTGAAAATATTTCAGGGAGAGGTTAAATCGGATTCATAAACACTGTGAATTGAATATGCTATGATTAATAATAAGAGATTACGGATAATAAGAGATATTAATCATAATATCTACTTTATTTCAGCAAATGAGTAGAGACTTTATGCTATTCGTCAAAGGGATTGGAACGTCGCCATATTGATAAGCTACATAGGATGCTTCAAAGATTATAATCAGAGTCCGAATCCAATGTATATTTCATCAAGTAAGGTTTCGAAACACCGCATTGAAGACATCAAGTAAGTGTTGTTTTTATGATGTAACACAGGACATTTACATGTTACACGAACAAAGAGGTTACAGTTAAAGCACATAAGAAGATACAAAAGATAACGTTAATTGACAAAAACAAGACAAGTTGTTAATTTTCGCAATCAAAGATTTATGTGATTCAAAGAGACTGTTTAGTGTTTATAATTCACACCAATGCACATACGGTGAATTAAGCTAACCATCATAAAGAGACTGTAAATGAAAGAAATCCATCTAATTGTAGATGAAGTAATTCCGTCTCTAGGAAGAGATATCCATGTAATTATCTTATAGCATTTAATTCATAGAATTAAAGAAGATTTAATTCTAATCATTTGTTTATACTTATTGAACTATCGTTATCCTTTTATCTATCGCATTTCAATATTTAGGGCAGGAATATAAACAAAGAAACTTTTATATCCACCCTCCTTCTTGATCTACCCCCTCTTCACTTGGCACTTGAAGCAGAGGCAAGAGCGACCATACATAGACTTAAAATTAATAATCTGTGGAAACCACATTATTGTAATGTGGGACACGCAGTCCTAACTAGGGACATTTCTGAAGAACCATTCTTACAAATGAATTCTGATAAGATGATACCTAGAATATCTTTTACAAAACTTTACCGCATTATCATTCCTTGCCAAGATGAATGGAATAATGATAACAAACCCACTAATGTCAATGGAATAATCTGGTTTACAGATGGATCTAAACATAATGGGAGCTGGAATCCGAGGAATGAAACCAAGGATGGACATAAGCCTAAGCCTAGGGATCTACTCAACAGTATTCCAAGCGGAAACATATGCCATTTTACAATGTGCCTATGAAAATATAAGACGTAAATACAGAAATAGAAATATTTATATATTTACAGATAGTCAGGCAGCTCTTAAAGCCCTGAATTCTCCCAACACCAATTCTAAATTAGTATGGGAATGTAAACAAACCCTTAACAGTCTTGCTGAACATAATTGGGTAAACCTAATATGGGTGCCAGGACACAAAGGGATTGAAGGCAATGAGTTAGCAGACAAGCTAGCAAAAAAAGGAGCTGAAACCTCGTTCATTGGACCTGAACCAGTTTGTGGGATCTCCATTGAAACCACTAAAACTGCAATTCGGGACTGGGCAAGGAGACAGCAAAAGACCTATTGGAATAATCTTCCAGGGCAGAAACACTCAAAGCTCTTTATTAAAGAGCCTTTAAGAAAAAGAGCCAGGGAACTTATTAGTTTAGATAAGAACCAGACTAGAATCCTGACAGGACTCTTTACAGGTCACTGTAACTTAATGAAACACCTCTTTAATATAAAAATAGTTTCAAATCCTACTTGCAGAAGATGTGGAAAAGCTGATGAAACAGCAGCACACATACTATGTGAGTGTGAAGCGCTTGCGAGCACTAGACACAAGTTGATAGGTATGGGCTTTCCCAATCCCTCAAACTATGTGACTATACCCCTGCATAAAATACTACAGATTGGTAAAATCCTAGGACTTATGCAGAATTAAAGACATTGGGATACACAATAGGCCTTTTGAGGCCGCAGTGTTAGGGACTTTGCAGTACCTCCCATTTTATGTTATGTTATGTTTATATCCACCCACACTTAGGCGTCTAACTCTACCGAACATTTCTATTCACGCACTCTGCAAAAACATCTCAAACTCCTATTCCACAGGAAGGGTTATGTGCCCAGGTAACATCTTTCACTGCGCAACCTTGCACAGTAGCTAGTTTACTAGATTAATCAAAGCTTTTTTCACAAATCTTACATTTAAACAGAAGTTTCTCGTCTCTGTGTGATCTAACATGAAAAATTAAACTGCTATTATAAGTAAAGGTTTCTCCACATAGCTGATATTTATGTGGCTTGTCGTTTACGTCAATTCTTGAGACCTTATACAGTAAACTTAAGTCACAACCTTCGGATAGGCGTTGATCTGATTTATCTGGCATTTCAGATGTCATGTTCCCAAAATGATGTCAAAGAGTCTCTAATGTTTTCAGTTTCCTGAATCGTCAGATTATTCTGAAGATTCGTTCGAATGCTTAAAATTTCTTTTCATTCATCGAGTGATACACTGGCTTATACCTGAAAAGAACAATAAAAGATATAAAGTAGTTAATTAGGATGTCAAATTTTGGTATTCACTAACTTTTAACATTAGAACGCAAATTGAAATGATATTTTTTTTTTTACGGGATATTTTTAATTTTTATGAATCATTTCGTAAAAATTTCTAAATTTCTTCTAATTAATTCCTAATTTTCATAAAGAAATTTACTATATACAAATAATTAAGTTATATTTAAATATATTTAGAGGCTTATTTCCAATTCCATTGCACCTGCAGAGTAATACATTTGCGTTGAGCGAATGCAGAAACCATTCCACAACAATGGAAACAATTTGAAGAATAACTAATCCAGAATTAAATAAATAATCCAGAAGTATTTAAGGCTTTAAGAAGAATAAGACCAATAAAACTTACAGAATACTTCATAACAGAAACGAAGTAATAGAAAGAAATAATTTGTAAGGTGAAATACAATAGAAAAATGTTCAGTCGAGCTTCAGATAATTAGGGGAGATCCTTGTATTATGGACCATCGTGTAATACGGACCATGTTCAAATTTATCTGTTCACCATCAGATGGCGCAACCATCTCATTGCCTTCCGTGAATATTATTGTTATCCAAAGCAGGAGGTGACTTTTACATGTGCCTTCATTTGGACGAGTATTAAATTGTGTTTTCCGTTTTATATGATCATGGATGTAACAGGTATATTAGAATGAGTGTATTACTTTCTGCTGTTAGGTAATTTTAATATAATTTTTACGTTAATAGTAGCAAATGTACTTATTTTTCTTCACAATCCAGACATGTGTTTTATGCGAGACATTTTGCATAGCGATATGCGATTAGAAACAACGTTGCTCCGTCCATGCGTGTAATATGAACCGTGCGCTGTTGTGTAATATGGATCACTGGTTGCTAAGCATATTACTACGAGCCTGGAGTGATTGGGCAACAAGTCAAACAATTCTTTTTTCGATCCCATTTAATTAGCAATTGTTTAAATTTGGTTAATCAATTTTATCTAGTATTTGGAAGTGATATGTAATTCCGTTACATTGGATTTCAATGACTGGTCTACCAAAGCAATGGTTGAATTTTTACTATTTATGATGGGTCTAACTTTGACGGCACCATCTAGATTACAAACTTTATGAAATTTGGAATAGCACTACTGTTCCTATCACATTTTTGAAATCATTCTTTTCTAATTAAATTGTAGTTTAACATGGTTTTGCAAAGTTCATTAAAGTATTTTTCATTGTCGATGCGTAGTAAGTTTAGTTCTAAAACTCCTTCTGTGTCTGTTAGGAATTTTTTTTCCCATTCTTATATAGTCGATTCAACTTTATCCATTTTTTTTACTTATTGTGTTGATCTGTGTTGTACAAGGGATTGTTGAGAAAATGGGCTCTCTGTAGTCCATTACAATCCGTACGAATCTTCGTACACTTCCCTTCAAAAGTTCAGTTTCATTTCATTTCTAATTTGTTAATTAGAGAGATTGTTGGTTTTAAAGACAATGCATTAAGACATTTTTTTGTTCCTTGAATCCTTGCCAATCTCATAGGTTCTAAAATCAAAAAAGATTTTTCTTGTAAGAACTATTTTCCTTGTTCCTGTTTCAGTTTCCTAAGGGTTATAGTTTTTTAAGAAATCTTGATAAAATTAAAGACATCCATATTTTGAAAATTCTATTTAATTTTTTTTGTTCAAACCCTTTTTTAGCTCTAATACTCGTGTTAAGAGATGGTAGAACTGAAATGTAATATACTGATCGTTAGTTATCAAAAGATAATAGCTTATCATTGACACAAAATTATATGAATATATAAGAACAAAGAATTGGATGCAATGCCAAAACAAAGTATTGTTTTAAGTTATTGGATGAAAATACTCAAATAAGATGAAAACATATATTCACCAACAGTAAGAAATTTGAAATGATTTCAAAAATCATATTGGTAAAAATATATATTACCATTCATTTTTTTTATTGAGACATAATTGAAAATTTACTTAACCACTGTTTTAATACAAACTTCAGAGCAATTTCCAGAAAACATTATAAAAACTGTCTCATTACAGTGTTGTATAATCAATATATATTTTTTTGCTACTGAGGAATGGGATGCCGTAAACCACTTTATTTTTATTGATGTCTTTTTTATTGTTGGATGTGCAGTAAGCACGTTTATTGCTAGCTTTGTTTATAATTCGGATGTTATATTTCCTGAGCAGTTGTTTTAGACTATAATTAAAGTTATGGACAAATAAAATGACCGCATAATTATGTGTTTGTTTAGTTTCTCTTGAAAGTTGTGTTTTTTTTGGGTATTTTGTTTTGTTGTAATATATTTAGAAATGAAAGCGATAGGATAATTAGAGAAATTGAAGGTTTGATAAAGATGTTCAATTTCTTTATTGAGTAATTCCTTATTGGATGATATTTTAAATGCCCTATTAAAGTAATTGAAAAGGATATTACTCTTGATATGATTGGGGATATTGGAATAATAGTTTATTATTTTATTCACATGGATTGGTTTTCTGTAAACTTCGAATTGTAATTTATTATTGTTTCTGATGATTAGACAATCAAGGAAAGGTAATTCGCTGTTTTTTCTTTTTCTATGTCAAATTGAATGGCGGAGTGCATACCATTTACCGTTTTCAAGATATCGCCTATGGTATCTTTACATACTATTGCAAAAATATCATCAGCATATCTGTGGTATAAGATGATATCATTTTGAAGTATTTCGAGATATTGCTTTTCGACGTATTTCATGCCATAGTCTGCCATTACAGCAGATGCTGCTATGCCCATGAATACGCCTTTTTTAAGCTTGTATATTTGATTTTGGTATTGGAAATATTGATTATTTAGGAGTAGATCAACGAGTTCAATGAAAGTATTCATATCAATGCGTTGATGATCCATGACCTGTTGGTCAATTACCTTTCCTTGATTGTCTACTCATCAGAAACAATAATAAATTGCAATTCGAAGTTTACAGAAAACCAATCCATGTGAATAAAATAACAAACTATTATTCCAATATCCCCAATCATATCAAGAGTAATATCCTTTTCAATTACTTTAATATGGCATTTAAAATATCATCCAATAAGGAATTACTCAATAAAGAAGTTAAATACCTTTATTAAACCTTCAATTTCTCTAATTATCCTACCGCTTTCATTTCTAAATATATTACAACAAAACCAAATATAAAAAAAAACAATCTCAAGAGAAACTCAACAAACATATAATTATGCGATCATTTTATATGTCCATAACCTTAATCATAGTCTAAAACAAATATTCACTTCAGTTTGCCTAAGACCAATTTCTTAGGGTCGAACCATTTCCGTTTTGAAGCATTAAAATAAGCAAATAGAATTTTTAACATAAAAAGAAGTAAAATAACAGTTTTGTTGTAAAGAGAAAAAACCAAGTTATCTCTTACAATTTGCAATCTATCAAATGCTTGCGTTTTTAGAAGTAACACACCTTGAAACCATTGGCCAGTGACCTTCTTTAATCGGAAGTGGCAATATTTGCTTGAAGTTATCTATTCGTTCTCATAGTTAACTCATTTTAGATAGATCCCAGTTTTGTCCAATTACACTGGGGAACAAATTTTAAAATTCACAAAATTGTTTTATCGTAGCTCTATTCATGCTGTTGTTTCCATAAGCACTTTGACTATTCTGGCATTTATTTATCCTTTTTTTAGACACTGACATGGCTTCATCACGAAGAAAATGTGTGAATAATCCTGATATGTTTGTTTCATCTGTCGGAAGTGCACATTCATTCAGCAAAGAAAACCCATTACTGCCTTTGTAAAAAGAGCTTATTTGACCTATTTAAATGTAAAACTGGGAGACCAAGATAAGGCTTGGGCACTTCACATTGTATGTAAAGGTGCACAGAGCATCTGCGACAGTGGACAAATGGGAAACGGAAGTGCTTGAAATTTGGGGAACCAACGATATGGCGAGAAAAAATAAACCACAGTTACTTTTGTTCAGTTAATGTAAAGGGCATCAATAGCAATAATGGAATAGGTGGATATATCCCGATCTACGCTCCGCAAGACGCCCCATTCCACATTCAGAGGAGACACCTATTCCAATATTTACCAGTCTTCCAGAGTCATCAGAAGAAGAGGATCAATCAGCTGAAAGCTACTGAGCAAAATGACATTGATTTCGCAGGACCTTCCTCAGTTGCATCCGGTTTTAATCAAGCGGAATTGAACGACCTCATAAGAGATCTAAGTCTTCCAAAGAAGTCGTCTGAATTGTTAGCTTCCAGGCTAGCAAAGAAACAATGTCTGTTTTGTTTCACAATAGAGAAACAGATTTTCTACCATTCTTCACAACAGAAAACCAATTTGTTTTTTTGCACCAGCGTTGAAGGCTGTTAATGAAACTGGATATAAAAAAATACACATCAAGTGAACAGTGTTGACTGTTATATAAACCGCCTTTTCCCCAAAGCAGACAATCTTTTCGTCTTAAAGATTAGGAATTTTCTCGCTAGAGGGAGTCTCGTTTCGGAAGTTCCAGGTTCCTTTACTGCGAATATCATTTGTCTAACGAATCCCGGCAAGGGAAGATATTTTTAAGGTAGGGGGGATTTTTCATTTGCTTGATAAAGAAACCTAAGCAGAAGAGGTTTCGAAACGTACGTCGTTTTAATCACGTTTCTCTTTTTAAGTTTATTGTTTAGGTGCCGAAATAGTTGGCTTTCGTAATTGGTTACATAGGCACGTTAAAATAAGTTATGACTATAAAGGAAAAGTTTTAATATTTTAATATTTCAAATATTCATGTTGGGATAATTTAAACATATTTGTTTAATTAATTTAATTTTGTCAAAATGCGAAGAGCTTAACCTTAGTTTTAGTTTTAGAAAGAGGTTTTTTTTTGGTAATTTCTGCAACGACAGCTGGTGATTGCGACATCTCGCACCTGCAGAGTCCGGGAAAAGTCAAGTTTCTATATAAGGACATGGGGTCTTTCCAGTGCTGTGATTGATTCTTCAGTCGATGACCCGTTAGGTCAGGATGGCTTATTTGGTAATCATCAGTTTATCGACTTCTCATTGAAGGTTAAATTTACGCAAGCCGTTTTTGTTTATTCAGGCAAGTGTTAAGTTAGGATCAAGCTCTCTCCGGCAATAGCTTCCAGTGGATAATACCTGTCCTTTCTTCTTGGCATTAGAACGCCTGGGTTTAAGCATGTATTTCCAAGTGTTACTATGTCATTCAACGCAAGACTTTTTAATGGCAGTTAGTGATTGTGTTAAAATTTAGTGAGTTTAGATAGGGACCGAGTACCCAGGATTAGCCCGTTTTCCGCCGTCAAACTTGTCGTGTGCAGTTAATCTCCATTCCAGGAGTTAAAAAATATTAGCGCAGTTTGAAACCAGCGAAGGGTGTTCGGATTTCTGCCAGTAATTAATGTAGTGCTTCGATAAATATGTCAGTGTGATAACTCTAAATAATTCAGTACAATAAAACGAAAGTTAGTGCAACAATAGCGTGATATCGTTTAGTGAATCAGTGCAGTAGTGAATTAATTTGTGCTCCGGAAAGAATCCTGAAACGACGGAGGGCAAGTTAGTACGTGCTACGAAAACAAGGTTAGTGGGAAAGATGAGTTCAATTAGTGCGAAAGAAGCAAAGTCTTGAGACGGAATTTTAATTATAACCTCTGATACTGATCATTAACTGTGCGAATGGCTTGGAATAGGACTTAAGTGAGTGCTTTTAGTTTTGTAATGGATTAATTCGTACAAAGTCAGCCGGAATCCAGTTTTTACGAGTAACGGTTACAGATAAGCTAAGTTCTCGCATTTCAAGCAACATCTCCAAGACCTGAGCATTGTATAATTGTTAAAAATCGATGTTAATAGTGCCAATTCTTTTCATTTCAACTTAGCCCGGATACTACATTATGGGCGAAATCTTTTGCTAGCTATAACTCGATATCGAAGCATTTCCGGACCTATATTTATATAATTTTTTTCTTTACTTTTACATGTCGAATGAGCTCCCTAAGTTTCTGCATATCTTCGTGTATCGCCCTGTATTAACGAAGTGGAAAACGTAATCGAGTAATTTCCTGTTAAGGATAATTTAAGGATATTCTAAAAGCATTAGTTGTCATTCATTCACAATGTCAGGGCGAAATATGGATATGAAAACTCGTTTCCTAGAAGTACACCTGAAGGAAATCTTCAATTTGGATTCAGGTTTTTTCTAATTAATATGCAGATACAAGAGTTAGCCTTTCTGTTTATTCAATTACTGCTTTGGTTAGTTTATAAGTTTCGAAGATTTCAAGATATGAGTGTCCTAATATTACCATATCAAAGTTCGATATTTGCTTCTGTTTTTCTTTACTTCTCTCCATATCGCTACGGTTGATGGATGGAATTATTTCTCGTTTTCTTTGGAGCAGATACTGAGGTGGTTTTCGTTTGCATTTCTCAGGAAAAAATGATGGAATGGCTTTGAACCTGAAGAGAAAGAGAAGAAGCGGATAACACAGGAATGGAAGGAACCATCGATGTCAGTCCGGGATTCAAACCAGATTCAGACGCATCACTCACGTGGTGAGTGATCGCCGCCTTGATCACAAGGCTTTGCCTCAACTGTCCTTAATGCTTGTACCAAACTTGATTTATAAAAATTTATAAAAATTGATTTATAAACTTAAAAAAAATCTTCCTACTTAAAGATAATTAATAAATATAATCGAGTCGAAATGTATCATAGTAACCAGATAAAAGCACAATATATCACTGTAATATAAGCTTTGTTCCATTTTCCTGAAGATCACGTGGTGTCCTTAGTAATACAGAAAAAAGGGACTGAAACTGTTGCTTGTTTCGTAGTCCAAATCCCCTTTCGTTGTGTAAAACGTGCTACATTCTGGTTTTCGTTGGCTTTTACTGACGTTGGATACAAGAATAATGGTGTCTAGTCCTCTATCCCACGTGTGCTTCTTTCTGAAGGAATAGAAACACATATCCAGTGATATTTAGCTGTCATTTGATTGATCATACGTAGGTAGAGCAGATTTCGTTGTTTTGAATATAAAACTTACAGAAAAAAACGTCTGTAAAAATTAATGAAAAAAAAATGTTGCTTCATGAAAAGCGTCATGATAGTAAAGTTGTTTTTCTCTTCTCTAATAGATAAATTGTGGAAGAAGAAAATCATGCTAAGAAAATCCAAATTAGTTTTTAAAGTTTAACGTGCAGAGATATACATATATATATATATATATATATATAAAGTGAAATATCTATATATATCGGATGGCCAAACTCAAATGATGCAAATTCGAGTTTAGCAATGCAAAGATTTCAATCAAACATTTGCAATTTAGAAATTTAGAACGTAAAGAATATAAGAATAAAATTAACTTATATTACTAAACATATAGCCGGACAATTATCTGAAATTTAAAATCCCAATACAAATTTCAGAAAACTGTTTCTGTGAATGTACGGCGAAATTTACATTCACTTCATCAGCGGCATCTGGTGTTTAATTTTTGAAACTAAAATTTGTGAAACTAAAATTTGGAAGACACAAAAACGCATTATTTAAAGAAATTTGCTCTTTTTTATTATATATATTCTTTTTTAGGTTTTTTAATTTTATATCTTTTTTTAATTTCTTTTATATTATATACTTTTTTTGATTTTTTATGCTTTTTTATATACATATAAAAAATAAAAAAAAATAAAATAAAATAAAAAAATTAGATGACAGTCATCAGATCAAATTCAAAACTTCCTTAAATAAAGGATTTAATTTTGAATTGTCATAAGATAACTTAAATGATTATAAATTAACCAATCCTATCTTGAAGAATAAAATGATGAAATAAAATTATGAATATATTTAACTTTATATTTTTTATAAATTTGAAATTTAAGTTTTTTCTGAAATTGTAAAATATATGTATTAAAAACTTTATTTGGAAAATTATTATTTGTAAATTCATTAATAAGATAATTTAAATTAAGTAAAAAATCTTCCAATTTAGAATTAATAAGAAGATATCTTTTGAGTTCTTGTATGAAAATATTTTTAAATAAATTTAAACTCACATTACTTGTAAATTTATGAAATCGGTTAGTTTTAAATGGAAATAAAAATGTTTTATTAAATAGTTTAATATATGGAATTTGTTGATGATAATATATTCGTAAATCTAAAAAATCAACAAATTCAGAGTTAATATTGGTTTGTTGTAAGTTAATAACATTTTTAAATAGTAAATAAACTGGTTATATCAAATTCTGAAATTAAAAATTTTATTTGTTGTAATAAAGAATCTAAAGGTATATTTGTAAATAAATTTTCAAAATCTGCAGTAATTATATTAAAAATTTTATTATTATTTACATATTTAATAACTTCATCATGATTATGAATAAGCCAATAAAAATCAGGATTAATTTTATTTTTAAGAATTTCATGTAATTTATTGAGAAAAATTTGTAAAATAATATTTGATTGTTTTACGATAGAATTAGTTGTAATACAAATCATTCTAAATTTGCCTATTTTATGCATCTTTGGATTTAGAAATAAATAATTTAAATTTCTGTTAATTTTGACTCTTTTATATTTAAGTGTTTTAAATTGATCTTTAAAGTTAGAATATTAGAAATTTATACAGAAATATACGAAAGACAAGATAACAGAATCTACAAACAATATAGAAACAGATTGGAAAAATATCAAAGAAGGAGCATTACATGCAGCAGAGGAAAGTTTAGGTTATAAATCACATAAAAACAAGAAATGGATTAGAACTTGGAACGAAGATCTACAGGAAAAGATTTAAAAAAAAAAGCAAGCTTTTAAAATTTATCTACAAAATCAAAACACAAACAATTATGTAGAATATAAAAAATTGCGAGCGGAAGTTAGGAAACTATCAAGGAAAACACGTAGAGAAGATTGGGATAAATTTGTTAAATCTTTAGAACATGACATCACAGGACCCCAAAGAATAGGCTTCAAAATTTTCAGACAACTACAATGTACAGAAAATGATAAATTAAGAATGAATTTAATACCAGAAGAAGAATGGAAAAAACATTACAAGTCACTCTGGAATGAAGAAGATCAGGTAGAAGTTGAGAATGATTTTCAGAAATTTAATAATACAACGGAAAGCTCAGATGGAATTACAATGGATGAATTAGAAAATGCCTTAAAAAACTCAAAGAACAGGAAAAGTCCGGGATCAGATGGGATATATATAGAATTATTTAAATATAGAGATGGAAAATTAAAAGAAAAATTACTCAATCTTTTTAATGAGATCTGGAAAAAACAACAAATACCAACGGAATGGGAAACTGGAATAGTAATTAGTATACATAAAAAAGGACCAAAGGATAATTGTCAAAATTATAGAGGAATAACATTACTACAGACAGCATACAAATTATTTACGAACATTATAAAAAATAAATTAACCCAGTTTACAGATACTTATTTAGAAGAAGAACAGTGTGGATTTAGGAAAGGAAGAGGATGTACAGACGCTATATTCACATTACAGCAATTACTTGAAAAAAGAAGAGAATTTAATTTGGCAACGTACCTACTTTTCATTGATTACAAGAAAGCTTATGATAACCTAAACAGAAATTTACTGTGGAAAATTATGGAAGAAGATAAAATTCCGACGAAATTAATTGATGTAATTAGAAGTATATATAGAGAAACAAAAATTAATATAAAATTCATGAACGGAAAAATATCAGAACCTTTAAATATAAATAAAGGAGTGAGATAAGGATGTGGACTTGCCCCAATACTTTTCAACATATATATAAATAGAATTCTAAAAGAATGGAAATCAATATATAAAAATGGTGTCCAGATCACAAACGATAAAAAATTGAAGACATTACTGTATGCTGACGATCAAGTTTTGATAGCAAATGCAGAAGATGAACTTCAAATTGGAGCAAATCATTTAAATACTATCTCAAAAAATTATAAAATGAAAATTTCGGAATTAAAAACAAAATCCATGGCAATGTGTGGAAAACAAATACAAAGAGTGAAAATTGTAATTAATGGAAAAATAATAAAACAAGTATCAGAGTTTAAATATTTAGGAAACATAATTTCATGTTATAACGATGAGGCAAACCTGATATCAAACATACAGACATACAACAGAATGAATGGAATAATTAGAAGAAGATTTGGAAAACAAATGACGAAAGAAACACTATTAAGATTACATAACATTACAGCCAAAGCAGCAATTAAATATGGGAGTGAAACCTGGATATTGAAACAAAGAAACAAACAAAGCTTGGAAACTGCACAAATGAAATTTTTGAGACCTTTATTAGGATTTACACGCCTCGACAAAAAGAAAAATAATGATATTCGAGACCAACTTAAAACTCCAAGTTTAATTCAAGAAATTCAAAATTACCAAAAAAATTGACTTAACCATGTTGAAAGGATGTCCAACAATAAGATTCCAAATTTAATTTTGAAATATAAACCCAAAGGAAAAAGAGACAGAGGACGACCAAAAATAAGATGGAACGACCAAAATCATCTTCAGAGCTAGGAACAGACAATCATTGTCTAAAAATAGAATCTTTAGTTTTATTAATTTTTTAAAAAACAGATTGATCATGCAATAATTCTTTAATTTTGTTAAAATAAAATTGTTTTCAAATGTTAGCTAAATTATTGTGTGCTTTATCTATTGTAGTGAAAATGTAATGTTTGTGATAAATGGAAATAGTTTTTTTGATTTTAAATAAATTAAATTTATGATTTGTAGAACTATTAACTCTATCATATGATGTATGTTTAATATTATTAAGTTTAGATATTAAATTAAGTTTCCATTCAATAAAATTTTCATAACATATATTATACTTAAAACTGGTTTCCAGTATGAAATTATTAATATCTTCAATAAATATATTAATCAGTTGTTTATATGTTTTATTTGTACTTAATCTGTAGTTAATATCTAAATTTAAAAAGTCTTTCAAAGCAATATTTTTAATAAAATTTATATTTCCAGTTACAATATGTGAATTCTATTTAAATTTATTATTATATAATTTGCATTGACAATCAGAATTTAGATTAGAACTGATATTGGTTTTATAATTACAAATATATTTACGAATTGGTATGTCATATTTATAAATGGGCATTAAGTAAATATCTATAGGAAATTTAGATCTAATGTATGAATTAAGTATATTGCTGATATTGATTTTATCAAAAATAGTGGAAGTATAATGAAATAATATTAATTCTTTAAGTTTTTTATTGTCTGTATTATAATTTATTTTTGTTAATTTTAAT